>JBBPBX010062859.1:3407-20701 GCA_038048925.1 Garcialebias charrua
CTCCCCCTTTTTCTTGTTTTTATACTCCCCTTCCCCCAAACTACTTCTCCCTTATGGAGATAAGACGATGGCAAAATGGGCGTGGACAAATACAGTAGGGGCGTGAACAAATACAGATCTCACGAGAGCAAATACATGCCTCGAGGGAGCAAATTACTCTCGTGCGAGCGCAAATCAGCCCTGCGCGCGCAATGGGGATGAGCGCGAGCGTAGAAAAGAGATCCAAGCGCGCGCACGTGCGCTCGGAGGACAACTACATGCTCTCGCGTGCAAAATGTATCTACTGACAGACTCTCCCTCTCGCTCACGGTTCAGACTTTTGGCAGCCAGTGGGAGGATCCAGACCACGACACATGATTGGCTGCAGTCTTCCTGTCCTCTGTGATTGGGTGTAACACTTCCTGAACCTGAAAATGTAAAATACTGTAAATAGATACCTCTGGACTATTGAGAATGAACTTTCTTGTTAAATAAATAGATTTATCTAAATATACTTCAAGTACATTGTTATAAAATATATTTTGTTGCACTTTATGAAGTACTATTTTTTGCTAAATATAAAATACATTTCAATCAAATATATTTCTAAAAGGAATCTTCATATAAATTTTTTAACTGCACGTTTCATTCAACCTTTATTTATGCATCTCATTGAGCCTCGAGGACTCATTTACAAGAGAGACCTGGCTACAAACAAAGAATGATGACAACAGTGACAACAATAGACAGTTAAAAGAGGCATACAGATTTTTTTTAACAAATTAAAATAAGATGGCAAACTTACAGCCATTGCTTTTGGAGGTGAGAGAAAAGATTGATGACTCAAGAGGTGAAATTTATACATTAACAGACAGGCTTTCTCTCTGCAAAAACGTTTTCCTAACTATTATTCATTCAACCTTTATTTAGTCAGGTAAATCTTATTGAGCTTCGAGGGCTCATTTACGAAAGCGACCTGCTACAAACTAAAGAATGATGAACATCAATGATACAAATATATTACAATAAACAAAAGGAAAGAAAAAGTTGCAAAAACATTACAAGGTAGATGTACAAAAAAATATCAAAGACAGGAACATATCTGCATTGGTTTTTGCCAGGATTCCAACAGATTCTGAAAACCATCCAGAGAGGTCAGGGCCGAGAGCTTCAATATATAACTACAGTACAGTATATTATAATATATAACTATAACTGCTGCTACCCCACAATGCACTGCCAACTCAAAATTCTCCTTCAAAATAAAATACCGATAGATCAAAACTGTGGACGTTTTCTTTTTTCTTCATTTTCAAACTAAATTATTAAGACATTTCCAACTTCCAGAACAGTAGTAATACCCAAAAGATGAACTTGTGTTATAGAATATTTTCTGTACAGACATTATCCCACTGCTTTATTCACATGAGAGTAACAGGGGACCTAAAATCAAAACAAACTAGTTCTAATCTGACAATGTTGCAGTGTTCAAATATTATGTACCGGTATATTAATACAATGTGTGTGTGTATCATGTATATACTGTACAGTATAACATACACACATGTATTTGTATTATTTAATGACAGATTTGTTATGTACATGATTTTTTAACTTTTCATAAAATGGCTCAACATAAATACAGTATCTTGTGTTCAACTATGTTTGTTTTTGCAAACAAACCTTATATATATATATATATATATATATATATATATATATATATATATATATGTATATATATATATATATATATATATATATATATATATATATATATATATATATAATTTTGATTTAAAATTGATTTGACCCAAAAGATGAAATACTTTGTGAAGGATGCAACAAAGCTGCACCCTTGGACCCCCGCCTCCCTCCACCTGAAGTTCAGGCTGAATGGTAAGTCTCATACAGCATCAGTCCTAAATTAGATCCTGCTGTTTCTTGTTCCATCACCCAAACAATTTTCTGCTTCCCACAACTGAAGACAAATAACTCAAATCTTCACATAGATTGATAAATATGTCAGGTTTTAAATTGTCCGCTATTAAAGAGACCTGAGCCCTCTGCCTCACACTACGTCACAGATGGTGCATTCGTGTGTAATCGGATTTCCCATGAATAAACACGGTGCAAAGTTTAAAATCAATCTTAAATCAAAATTAAATATATTTATAAGTTTGTTTGCAAAAACGAACATAGTTGAATGATAAAAGATATTTATGTTGGGCAATTTTATGCATAGTTACAAAATCATGTCACAACACCTTTAATCTGCACAAACATTTTTAATCAGGGCTCAAAATGTTTATCTGTGAAAGAAATGTGCAAGGAAATAAACTAGTATCACTCTACAGGCACATTTTGTGAGAGGGCACTTCACAAAGACACAGTCAGGCCGTGTGAGACTGAAGGAGGTTCCAACCATCGCCCAGAACCAAATGAGAAGAACAGCAGAACTTCCACTGACCAGTGATCACACACATTGTTCTAAAGTTCCTGTTTTTACTTTTCCACATTCACCTTATAATCTAGCTGTTTTTGCCATCTTATTTTAATTTGTTAAAAAAATCTGTATGCCTCTTTTAACTGTCTATTGTTGTCACTGTTGTCATCATTCTTTGTTTGTCTCTCTTGTAAATGAGTCCTCGAGGCTCAATGAGATGCATAAATAAAGGTTGAATGAAACGTGCAGTTAAAAAGTTTATATGAAGATTCCTTTTAGAAATATATTTGATTGAAATGTATTTTATATTTAGCAAAAAATAGTACTTCATAAAGTGCAACAAAATATATTTTATAACAATGTACTTGAAGTATATTTAGATAAATCTATTTATTTAACAAGAAAGTTCATTCTCAATAGTCCAGAGGTATCTATTTACAGTATTTTACATTTTCAGGTTCAGGAAGTGTTACACCCAATCACAGAGGACAGGAAGACTGCAGCCAATCATGTGTCGTGGTCTGGATCCTCCCACCGGCTGCCAAAAGTCTGAACCGTGAGCGAGAGGGAGAGTCTGTCAGTAGATACATTTTGCACGCGAGAGCATGTAGTTGTCCTCCGAGCGCACGTGCGCGCGCTTGGATCTCTTTTCTACGCTCGCGCTCATCCCCATTGCGCGCGCAGGGCTGATTTGCGCTCGCACGAGAGTAATTTGCTCCCTCGAGGCATGTATTTGCTCTCGCGAGATCTGTATTTGTTCACGCACCTTCTGTATTTGTCCACGCCCATTTTGCCATCGTCCTGTCTCCATACTCCCTCCTCTTCCTCTCGACCACAGATCTGCTTCTCATTATCCTCAGCAGTCTGCTCTCTGTCTGAGTCAGGAGACGAAAAACTTAAATAAACACTCTCTCTGTCCCTCTCGGCCTCGGCTCTCTCCCCCACTCCTCACGCTGTCCCCTCCTCTGGTTCTCACAATCATTAGGAGTGTGTTACTGGAGTGTATCGGGGCTTGTTTCACTCTCGGTCATCCTCATGGGGTTGTGTGGGAAGGCCTTGGATCCTGATCTCAAGATGCTGAGAGAAAAAATCTGCATGGGACCCTCCAAGGCCCTGAGCTGGGTCTGATAATCCCCCCAAACACTTTAAATGTCACTACGACCCTAAAAGGCTGAACTGGATGAATTCAGGATCAGGCGAGACTGGTTGAAACATAAATCTGACAAGTTGTTAGGTACCGTAAATTATTTTCTGAGACAATAAAGATGTTTCATTGATCTTTGGGGAAGTTTAAATACAAAGTAATCAAAACAAGAGGAAAACTGTGAATGCTGAAAAGGCTGAAACTGGGTTAAGTTAAAAGAAGCAGAACGCTAGCTGAATGATACAAGGGGCAAAAGGCTAGTTAAAAGCTAAAAGTAGCAAGAATTTAGCAAAAGTTAACTAAAAGCTAACCAAAGTGTATTAAAACAATATTTGAATGCAGCAGAAGTTCAGCTAAAAGAAAAAAATGGCAAAAGGTTCACTAAAAGCTAAAATAACTAAAGGATATCTAAAAGCTAAAAGTAGCAAGAGGCTAGCTAAAAAGATCTAAAAGGGTAGCTGAAAACTGAAGGCCCCAGTATAGCTCTGCGTTGGGCCGAACACCGCTCGACGCCGTGCGAACGCCGTGGCAAAAGCCTTTGAACGCGGGCGTGAACACGCCAAGCTCAAATTTTACGACTGCGAGCGCAAGTGCGTTGTCTCACAATAAACTGCCCGGTGCCGGACTGTTTTGTATGTGACACAAATGTATTAAATTCCCCTTCTTCATCCCTGATCTGGACTTTTCTTTTGTTTTTTTGCCAAAAGTCAAGTGATCGCTTCCTCCTCCGCTGACTCCATGACTGAAATGATGAGGAAATGAATGAATTTGTCACGAGCGAATTAAACTCATGTCCAACGTGGCTGTGCGAGGCTCTGCAGATTTCCTGGTGTTCTGGTGTGCTGGACCAGCGCTCCCTGTTTTTATTTTATTTTTTAGAACTTTTTATTAACATATAAACACAGAACACCGCTGCGCAGCCTGTGCCTTTTTTTCCCCCACCCGACCTGTCAATCAATTCAGTAGGCGTGTCAGCAAATGACCAATCAGCGACCTCAATTTTTCCCGCAGGTAAACGCTCCGCCCTGCTTTTGCTCAAATGACGTCAAGTATTTTGAGCGAAAACGCTGGAGCCTCACGCTGAGCTCTACTGTGAACTGCCTGCGCGCAGCACGCGCGCGTGGAGCGGCGTTCGGCCCAACGCAGAGCTGTACTGCGGCCTTGAATGTCTGGAAAAGCTAGCTAAATGTTAAATAGATATTGACTAAAAGCAAATGCTAGCTAAAAGCAGAAAGTAGTGAAACCTTAGCTAAAAAATGAAAATGCCAATCTGAAAATATTTAAAGGCTTGCGAGAAGTTAAATGTAGCATAAAGCTAGCTAAAGGCTAACTCATAACTATCTAAATGCTAACTAAAAGCAAATTAGATCCATTCATCCATTCATCATCTTAAATGTTTACTAAAATTGGGTCGCGGGGGCAGCAGCTTGAGCAAGGAAGTCCAGACATCTCTTTCCACAGCCACCTCACGCTGGAGCGACTATGTCTCTCATTTGGCCTGGGAACACCTTGGGGTCCCCCCAGAAGAGCTGGAATAGTCTCCTCCTAGTCGGGCATGCCCGAAGCACCTCCATGGGGAGGTGCCCAGAGGGCATCCTTACCAGATGCCTGAACCACCTCAACTGGCTACTCTCCTGGACATGAGCTTCTCATCCTATCTCTAAGGGAGAGTCCAGCTACCCTGCAGAAGAAACTAATTTCAACCGCCTTTATCCACTATCTCATTATTTTGGTCACTACCCAGAGCTCGTGAGTCGTGACCATAGGTGAGTGTAGGAACATAGACCGACCAGTAAACAGAGCTTTGCCTTACAGCTCAGCTCTCTCTTCAACAGATGGTACAGAGTCCGCAATACTGCAGATACTGCACCAATCCATCTGTCAATATTACGTTCCATTCTTCCCTCACTCGTGAACAAAACCCCAAGATACTTGAACTCCTCCACTTGGGGCAGAACTTCACCCTCGACCTGAAGAGAGCAATCCACCCTTTTTCGTTTGAGGACCATGGCCTCAGGTTTGGAGGTTCTGATTCTCATCCCAGCAAATTCTAGCTAAGGCTAAAAGTAGCAATATGCTAGCTAAATCATGTATCTAAAAAGATAGCTGCAAATTAAAGTGTCAAAAGGAAAGCTGAAAGCTAACTAAAAGCTATCTAAATTTTCACTCATTAAACCTTTATTTAGTCCCATTTAGCCACGAGGACTCATTTACAAGAGAGACCGGAATTTAAACAAAGAGTGATGACAACAGTGGGCAACAATCACAAACGATGCCTACAAATTTATTTACTTATTTTACAAATTAAAATAAAATGGTAATTAAAAGGAAAAGTAGTGAAAAAACTGCTAACTGCTAACCAAATGCTAACTTAAAGCAAATTATAGGGAAGCAGAAAAGCTTAGCTAAAGGCTATAAATAATAAAAGGAAAGTAGTAAAGGGTAATTAAAAGCTAAAACTAGTAAAAGTCTAACTAAAAGTTAAAAATTAATTCATTCAACCTTTATTTAAACAGATAAGTCACATTGAGCCTTGAAGACTCATTTACAAGTGAGACCTGTTTGGACAGACAATAAAAAGTGGTGAAAAGTAACACAAAGAGTTTGGAGACCAAAAAAATCCCAACACGCTTTTAATCACTGTTTGAAGGTCAATAGCGTGATAATGAAAAAAAAATCTTAATGATGCTGAAATATATTTCTATCAGTATTACACCTATTAATTACACCTATTATATTCTAAGATTGTGTTTACTTAATTTCTGCCTTATAATGTGAAACGTGATCTAAGGCGGAACCTTTTACTCCCGGGCTTTGTTTTCACTAGGGAACAGTTACACACTTGCACAAAACAACAGACCCAATACTTGAGGATTGACATATGAAGCTGGTAGCTTATTGTCTGAGAGGCGGATCACGTTACAGAGTAGGGCAGTCCCAAAGAAGTTCCAGGGCGTTTCCAAGGCGGTCCGGTCCCAGGATTGGTCCCACGAGGCGATGACGTCATCTGGGGGTATAAAAACTGTGATCCGCCTTCGAAGGTTCGTGTGTTGGAACTTTGTGATCGGTGAGAGGTCTGTTTGCAGCTGCAAGGTTTATGCTCATATGTACAATAAACCTGCAAATAACTTGCACATTCGTTTCAGAGCCTTCCTTCAACCTTTGAACTCGTAACAAATTTGGTGACCACCGACGTGGAGGGTTAGGAAGGACGGGAGCCGTTTGGGGGCTTCCCCCACCGAGCGAGCCAAACACGCGCGCAGTCAACAGGCGCCAGCATTCTCTCAGGTGAGCAGAACTCCTCTTATCACAAAAAGTCTGCTATCGGATACACTAAATTATTTGTTGACTGTATGTCTGTTTGTCTCCGGGTGGGCCAATTTCACCGTGGGGTAGCTACGGTTTATTGTGTTAGCAGTTAAGAGTAAAAAACGTAAACTACTGTTGGTATTTCATTTGGATGTGCATTTTTTTTGCGGTTGTTCTACATACAGTATAAAGTGAAAGCACATAAGTTCCACACACGCGCAGGGAAAATTTACGAGTGCCTTAAGTTTGCCCTTCCCCCACATCCGCCTCTATGAGCTCCGGCCGGTCTTTCGGCTAGGAGACAACTTCTTTCTCTTTTGGGCTCCGGGAGGAGTAGGGGCCGAGGTCTGGCTGTAATCTCCGGGACTCTTCGCCGTTGATGATTATTCAGGCTTTAAAACCGGACTACTCCTTGCCGTAGAGTGGTTCGGCCACTCCGCAAACCATCATGTTCGCCGTTTTGAGGTGTTAAAAGTCACTCACGGGTCCGGTGGTTGTGTTGAGCTACATTTTCCCTCCCCTTCCCAGTTAAAGTCGATTACCGTATTTTCCACTGTATAGGTCCCACCCATTTTTTTTAAAGATAACTTTATTATCTTTTAATTATTTTTTGGCTTTCTTTTCTCTTTCTTCGAGGCTTGCGACCTGTACACCAGAAAGTGCTGTATACACAAAAACAAAAGACAACAGGGACAGATTTTTATTTTTATTTTCATTTATTGCATTTGTGGGTGTAATTGCCAGCAGTCGGTCATTTGTGGCTTCAGATAGCTACCACTGCTGTGTGGGGTGGTATTTTTTATTTTATTTTCATTGGGTGCTTTCAAAAGGGGGTGATTTACAACAGGCGGTTTCTTGGTTGGCTATTGGAGCTGTCCAAGGTACTGGCTGGAGGTTTGCTCTCTTCACCCCCCTGTAAAGCACGTGTATAACATTAAAATGGCTGACATACCTATACAGAGTTGGAGAAATTCTGCCCCTGGGACACTAGGATCTGTCTTACATGATTTGTGGGTTTAGTGGAGTTGAAAAGTAGCTGTCAAGAATGTTCCTGATGAGAAAAAACGTTTAGTTTCTTGGGTGAATAAGATGAGTCGGTCAGGGATGTTTCCTGGTGTTGATGACCCGTCACCGTCCGCTGCTGGACTGAATAAACTTCTTGTACAGTCAGATAGAGCTTTGAAGTTGGCGTTAGATGAGAAGGAAAGATGTTCTGTTCTAGTGCGCAGAAAGAAACATAAGGACTGGCTGAACGCAGACGAGTTTAACAGAGACTGCTTATTGTTTTTGGATGAGATGAGCAAAATCCTAGGTAGACAGAAACCTGGTCTGAGAAGTATGTACAAGGCAGTTTCACAGATACAAGTTGTTGGCTCACAATCAGATTTATGGCCGTCTACAGATAAGGCTTTGGTGCCTGACACCACAGGGCTCCTACCTAAAGTGGGCCCCATTCTCGTACCAGGAACGGAGACATACTCTGTAGCTCAACGGCCTTGTCCTCCTCCTCCTCTTTGTCCTCCTCCTCCTCGCCCTCCTCTGTATGCACCTGTGGGCCTTTCTCTACAAAATCAGATGCCTTTGTCGGAGCTCACATCCATAAATCTGGCTGAGCTGTCTCATGGTTCTGGACACATAGGGACCATCTCAGAGTTGCTGTTCATTAGTGCTGCTGTTATGATTTTAGTTAGTTTGTCAGATTTTTATTTTTTGTTACTGTGACTGTGGTACTGACTCTGGGCATGTTCTGTTTAGTGGGGACTACGGTTAAGCCATTGCAGTATATCTCTGACTGACAGATGACATAGAAGAGTTTTGGGTTGTGACTTTTGTTTTAAACACGCTGACCTCTCTAGTTACACAATACTTCTGCTGCAGAACAGTTAGTGTTTGTTCGACTTGCATGTGGGGGTGGTTATCTGCTTATTTCCTCTTGGACAGATGACTGGACGGGGGACCATCCCACATCTGTTCTGGGCACTACAGATTAGTTGGACTCTCAGGAGACGTCCTGCACTTTATTTATGTTAATTACTTGATTTTTGTTGGTTTCCTATGGCAGGTTGTTGGACAATATGATCATTGTCCTCACAATGCAGTACTATATGTACTTTGCAATCTCTGGGTTGAAGGCACATTTCAGATTTTTATAGGTGGGGTTAATATGAACGTGTTGGCAAATACTATCTTACCTGCTGCAGGTAGCTTTTTGCATTGCCTAAACGATTACATGTAGGGTTAATTTGACACGGCGTCACCGCAGTATTTCATTTCCTCATTGCAGTTACGTTTCCAGTTCTCATTTAATTCAGCCAGGAGGGGTGTGGGTCATGTTTAATGACACTTTCACATATGTGTTTAGGACCACATTCATGTGTGGACAGGGGGCTTTATTTTTTTTGTTTTTTATTTTTTATGTCTATTTCTTTTCTTCTTCATATGCTTTGATGCTTTGGAGGACTGACACTTGACCTGCCTGACGGAGTCCAGAAGGGAGTCTTCTCGTAGCTGACAGATGTGCTGGAGACTGACTTTATTTAGGTGTTTTCTGAGGATTTCAGCTTGGCATCTAATCAGTGAATGCTGCAGGTGTTCCATGACGACATTTGGTTAGCAGTTAACTAATTCTACTTGGTAGTGGGTTTCACATATGCACAGATATGCAGCTCTCAGTTTACAATTTTATTCCTCACCCTACAACATTCACATTGCACAGTACACACGTGCTTTACACACACCTAGGTTCCCTCAACCATAGCATGGACCAGTTGCATCATGTCTCTCTGGTTTTGGACACCATTCTTGGATAGATTACATGTTGTGCTGTCATTGAAGCTAGGTTTGCTAACCACCGTGACTGCTGACAACTCCTGTTGGCACCTGCACTGGACTGAACTGCCGAATTGCGTTGTGTTCAGCTGAGCTGCAAGCTGACAGCGCCTGCACTGAAATGCACTGAACTGCCAAAATGCATCATGCTCAGCTAAAAGCTGCAAGCTGACATGGCTCATACCTGAACTGTTAATAGAGTTTTGCACATCTGCACCAGCTTCAACTCAAGTCATGGACTGTGGTCTGCACACACATGGACTCTGACATACCTCTCCAGGATGGGGGCTGGAGAACAAGTGATGGTCGAGCTGGGAAATGTCACTACCAATATTGCTGCCTGGCTGACGTGTCTGCTGACCATGTGATCTTCAGGTGGTGATTCAATAACTTCAGTTTTCATGATCAGTGCTATCTTTGCTATGCTGAGACCTCACGCACCCACACACGCTTTACACATGTATACATCCATTATGACACATAGAACAGATCTCGCTGACACGTGACCTGCACGGCCACACACGTTTTTGTTTCATCCTTCACGTACTCACAGTACAGTTGTTCGGTATGGGCACCTGTTGCGTTCCTTTTTGGATGTGTGTTTGTCTTTTTCTTTTCTTTTTCCTCACCTTTTTGAACAGGCCTTGTTGTTGAGGACACATCTTTCCGGGACTGGCCTGACAGCTTCAGGTGTTTGTGGATGCTAGTTTTACTGTCATGTATACAGTACTATGACTGCTTGTGGTTGTGACAGGCATAGGTTGAGAGTTGGCTGACATGATGCAGAGAAGGAAGGTAGATGTTTTCTTTGTCCTAGAGACCGAGTAGAAGGGCAGCTAGGCTCACAGTATTGGAGCAGGTTTCGAACTCTTTTACCATGGTGTGGATAGAAGGAGAAATAGAGTAGGGGTGGTCCTGAAGGAGGAGTTGGCAAAGGATGTAGTAGAGGTGAAAACTGTGTCTGTTGGGGTGATGTGTCTGATGGTAGACGTAGTGAGTCTGATGCTAGACAGTTGGGTTCGGATGTTTTGAGGTATTACTTTTTCTTTGTTGTAGTATTTCCACCTGCGGTTCAGATGACGTTCGTGTTATGAGCATTTGATTATTTTCTTTGAAACAGGATGTTTTTAATTGCCTCCTGTTTCAAAAGGGGATGGGAAATAAGGAACATATAGTTAAACACCATTTCAAATAACTAATTAGATCAACGTTTTAACTCTTCACACAGTGATGAGAGCTGGAAACAGTTATACATTTAATAAAGTTATAAAAGATCATTTTAATAAGTGCCTAAAAACAGGTTGTTGGATAGTAGTTGCTCAACACGATTCTGTTGAACCTACCTCTTGAGATGAATGTTTGGGGTAACTCATACAGGTTTGGTGCTGACTTTTTATTCTTTATTACAGGTAAAATCGACTGGACTTCTGATGATCGTGACGGAACACGCAAAATAAAAATTGTGAATAATTTATATGTGAAAAGGGAAAATGCACTTTACAATCACATGATTCCACAGCTGTGATGGACAAGCAGAGAAACCTTACCATAACTGGGTTTACATTCCTCCCCTTTTCAGCAGATTAATTAATGTTGAATGAATGCTTAATGTTGCAGTGTAAACAATGAAGGGAAGATCTATTTCCCTGCACCATTTTTATCCTACAGGTTAAGGTGTGGAACATGCAGCAGAGCAGAACTAATCACATTAACTAACAAACTAACCAACTAATCACTAATATATGCCAAGGTTTTCTCACTATTTGTTGAAACCTCTCAATTGTTGTTTACACCGTATGTTGAAGTTACATATGATTATTCTTACGCCTGTGAAGAATGAATGTGAGGATTGAAGGTTGTTGAGATGAATGAGTCAGACAGAATGTGAATGTTTCAGACAGATTAATGTGACTATATATATATATGTTTGTGCCTGGTGAATGTGCAGTACAATAGTTGTGTGTTGATAGATTTTTGTGTATTGATAGATTTTTGAGAAAGGTGTACAGGGTTTTCACTACTTTTCTATAGATATAATTTAGTTTTATCAATTTTGATTCTTAGATTTGAACGATAATTAGAAATGTTTTAGAGGATATATTTTAGCTGCACCTTTGTTAAGGAGTATCAGAGTAGCCTAGCGGTGGATTTTACTGATAGGAAGTGTTTGTGGTAGAACATTCTGGTACAGAGAATAATATATATATATACAGTATATGGATGTGAATAAGATAATTGAGTTTGACAGGTTATGGAAGGATTTTTGTGTTTTCTGATCAGTCATAGATTAAGGGTTAGTTTTTGAATGTGGTCTTAAACCCTTATCACAGACATCTCCGAATAAGAGCAGTTGAGCTTTTCACAGATATTGGACTAGTCAACAGAGTAGTGTAGGTTTTTCCCCTTACAGGTGTCTATGATGAAGAAGACGAAGATGAAGAGGCCTAACCCCAGTTCATATTCTTTGCTAAGGGGTAACACATACCAGAAATGCACACACTGGAGCAGAGTATATGCAATGTTTTGAAGTTTGTTAAGAGTTGATAAATCAAATTTTGGGAAAATTAAGGGTTTTTGAGAAAGTATTGAATTTATAAAGTCCAATTGAAGTCCAGTTTTTTTTTTATTGAACGCCCTTTTAGAGGTATTGAATTTAACTTCATTATTCCTGCATATACCCTGTAGAGGCTTGTTTTGTGAGGGACAGTCCGCACGGTTCTTACTTGTTTTTATTTTTTGTTTGTTCGTTTTTGCATCTATTTTTGTCTTGTTTGTTTTTGTCTGTTTTATTCTTTATTTGTTTGTTTTGTTCTTATTCTGTTTCTTCTTGTTCTTTGTTGTTTTCTTTGTTTGTACTTTCTTACTTTTACTTTTATTAGTTTTTATTTGTTCCTTATTACGTTTCCAGCATGTAGGCTCTGCTGGCCACAGTATATTTTATTACGTAGTTTTTATTACCATGTAGTATTGATGATTATTTTTATATAGGGTGTTTTATATTCTGGGTGGGTAACTTAGCTGTAGGATTGCTGTGGGGAGGTAATGTTAGAGATTTCCAATGTGTATCCAGTTTTAATTGCATTAACACATAGAACATATAGGTTTTTGTTGACATGATGTATGTCATGTCAAAAGGGGAATTGAAATATATTTCTATCAGTATTACACCTATTAATTACACCTATTATATTCTAAGATTGTGTTTACTTAATTTCTGCCTTATAATGTGAAACGTGATCTAAGGCGGAACCTTTTACTCCCGGGCTTTGTTTTCACTAGGGAACAGTTACACGCTTGCACAAAACAACAGACCCAACACTTGAAGTTTACATATGAAGCTGGTAGCTTATTGTCTGAGAGGCGGATCACGTTACAGAGTAGGGCAGTCCCAAAGAAGTTCCAGGGCGTTTCCAAGGCGGTTCGGTCCCAGGATTGGTCCCACGAGGCGATGACGTCATCTGGGGGTATAAAAACTGTGATCCGCCTTTGAAGGTTTGTGTGTTGGAACTTTGGGATCGGTGAGAGGTCTGTTTGCAGCTGCAAGGTTTATGTTCATATGTACAATAAACCTGCAAATAACTTGCACATTCGTTTCAGAGCCTTCCTTCAACCTTTGAACTCGTAACAATGCCGACATTACGCATGGGGGGTAAAGCATCAGGTTTACAAAACTTCCAGGCGGGTTGAGATAAGATGGTCTTTCAAGGCCAGTCAGGGAGCCAAATTCAGATAAACATGATTGTTTTGGGGGACAGGCAGAACTTAATGACATCTACCTTGAGTCTGTGTCGGTCCACTCGGTTCCGAAGCATCCAAATTACATGGCCAGGTCCAGATTTGCTGCCGACGACTTCCTTGATTGTAGATAAACCACACTGTAAACCCAAATTAGTAATCATTACTAAAGCAGAATGTGGAAAGCGATTGCGAGGGGATCTCCAGTTTTTACAAAATCAAAAACAAAACAAATCAAGCTCTGTTTACATAAAGTCTTGTGTCCAAGATAATCTTGTACTAAAAAACTCAAGTTTTTAAAACCATTGTTTACGAGTAATTAACTCAACCATTAATCATATATATCAGTAATCATTACCCATGATGATCAGTATTTGTTTCTCATGTTTATCAGTATTCATTTCTCATCTTTATTAGTTAGAAATACTAATAATAATAATAATAATAATAAATTAGATTTTTTAACATTACACAATAATTGTCTGTATACTACCTGTTGTTTCTTACACAAAAAAATGACAATTTAATTTATTTTTCACAAATTTATTGCAAAAATAGTGCAATAGTAACATTTTAAACATGTAAATCTGAGTACACATTTCACCATGTTCAAGAGTTTAAACTTTAGTACAAAACTAAATCTGAGTAAAGTGCTAAGTCAATACAATTCTGCATTTAAGCCTTTACAAAAATGTATTTTCAAACATTTTACCAAATTAACCATTTTACTTTGATAGGTGAAATTAAGAATGTTAATATCTTGTGCAAAGGGGAACATGCATAACATCTTATGATCTGAGGTACCCTTTATCATTTACATCATTAATCTGGTCAAAAGACTAACATGGAACCCTTCAATGGCTTCGACAGGTAAATTGTCTTTAAAAAAAAGTGTCCGTACAGTTCTTTTATTTGGAAGCCTTAATGATAAAAAAATAAAAAAATAAACATTTAAATAATAATAATAAAAAAAATTAAAAAGAATCTTTTTTTGACAAAAAAATAACTAGCATTGTGGCACTAACAATTGTTTAAAACAAGTAATGATGAACAGGAAAGTTTCTGTGAAACAGTTACATTACAACACTTGTTCACATTATGTTTGTATTTGAAAGACAGCTACAAACTAAACTTCAGCAGTAAAACAATAAACTTCTAGCTGCTAAATAGGATTTTTTTCCCACCTAACCAAAAGTAGAGCACCTGCAGCGTTTTTACACAAGTTGAATTTTCTGTTTGAATTCTCAGCTTCAACTCAATACTTCCCAAATGGGGAAGAAGAAAAAAATACTGTACAGTACCTGTTGAATGAACAGGAGGGTACAGTATTTCTGATTTTCTTTGGGTAGTTTACATGGAGTTCATATGTGAGCCTAAAAAGGAGACTCACAGCTTCTGGCAGGGTCATGAGCTTTTCCACAAAAAATTTCACCCTCATTGACGATGTTCAGGCTCGCCGGGTGAAGATCTGATGTTGGGGGTGGGGGGCACCTTCAGGATTCAGCAACAAGGTCCCAACGTCCATTTGGCCAAAGAACTCATCACCATCCTGAAGATAAACAAAAAATAATTGCCATAAATACAACCATTAGGGAATAAAATTGCTGAACTACAACAGACCACCATGACAAAACAGGCATTGTATCAAATACAGTTTATGCCAACATAATGATAACTACTGCTTGGTCAAGCATTTTGAATTTTTCTAACAATAAACATTGTAAAATCAGTATTGGTCTAAGGACTATTTGAGAGATCTTCTTGGTCCATTTTGTCACTATTTGACTGAAATAGGAAAACTTCTAAATTGGTTGTTTTTATATAATGATATTATTTAATATGGGACCATCGCAGTCGTCACTGCACATAAACACAGGGTTAGTCAGGGTGTGCTCATGAAGGACAGAATAAAATTCTTGCAGCAGGTCTTTTACCACAATCCTTTAGAATTTCATACAAATTAAAAAAATAAAAAAAAAGAAATTAGTGTGCTGTTCAACTGGAGACCAAATGACCATTAGAATATTATGTGTACCTGCTTATTAGTAAAGTGTGCAGACCAGCGTTTCATCAGAAAGGCTCGGTGGTGATGTCTCCACAATGTCCTCCCTCCAAATGTTAGGTCCACATTGTGTCTTGTCTTCTATTTGGCAGAAAATAGAAGACAGAAAATTGATAGATATGTTGAAAGGAAAAGTCTCATACACACAAACAAAGACACACAATTTGTTTTGACCCAGTATTACCTTCATTTTCTGCAAAAGCTGTGCCAAATGTTCAGCCACGTTGCCCCTCATTTCCATAAGACTGGTGGTGTGATCATGACGGACAGAATAAAATTCCTGCAGCAGGTCTTTTCCCACAATCCTTTAGAATGCATACAAATAAAAAAATTAAAATAAAATAAAAGAAATTAGTGTACTGTTCAACTGGAGGATGACCATCAGAATAATATGTGTACCTGCTTATTAGTGAAGAGTGCAGGCCAGCGTTTCATCAGAAGGTTTGGTGGTGATGTCTTCATGTCATCCCTCCAAATGTTAGGTCCACATTTTGTTTTGTCTTCTGTTTGGAGCACAAATCCAATGTGGAATCCAGGGAATGTAAGACAGAAAATTGATCGATATGTTGAAGGGAAAAGTCTCATACATACAAACAAAGACACACAAGACAATTTGTTTTGACCCAGTATTACCTTCATTTTCTGCAAAAGCTGTGCCAAATGTTCAGCCACGTTGCCCCTCATTTCCATAAGACTGGTGGTGTGATCATGACGGACAGAATAAAATTCCTGCAGCAGGTCTTTTTCCACAATCCTTTAGAATGCATACAAATAAAAAAATTAAAATTAAAAAAAAGAAATTAGTGTGCTGTTCAACTGGAGAGCAAATGACCATCAGAATAATATGTGTACCTGCTTATTAGTGAAGAGTGCAGGCCAGCGTTTCATCAGAAGGCTTGGTGTTGATGTCTCCACAATGTCATCCCTCAAAATGTTAGGTCCACATTTTGTTTCATCTTCTATTCGGCGCACAAATCCAATGTGGCGGTTAGACCAAAAAAAAAAAAAAGAGAGAAAATAATAATTTAATGAACTAACACAGAATATAAGCAAAATTCACTGTATCACCAGGAATTATTGTAAGAACCAACAGCCCTTGGTTTGAATAATCCCTGTCGAAGTAAAAAAAAAATTAAACCATGCGGTAAATTATTCTGTATGCAACAGGAAGCTAGCATAAAGCTAACTGCTAACAGCATTAGCTCTCTGTGAGGGGCAATTAGTTCTTGTTTGCTACAGGCATTAACTACCGGTACTAATTCAATCAGTCCCGAAATAACAACAAAGGATGATCAACTACAAAGTACTGTAGCTATAATTTAGGGCAAAAATGATGCAGTTGACACTCCGGTGAAACATTAGCCATCGTTAACATGAGCACACAAAAACGTTATTTTACTAGCAAGTGCAATAAAAACGGAATCAAATTTGAGCACTTAACATGTGTCAATAAACTGTTACATCAACCAGACTGACCTGATTTCAGCACTTCGTCACAGTAATGAGATTTTGCAGCAAACAGTCAGGAGAAACATGCACTGAGCTCATGGTTCTTCTTCTTCTTCTATTGAGTTATGGCGGATCGCAAACAACTGTTAGGTGCATACCGCCACCTACTGTGCACCAGGCAGGTGACGTGTTCACTGACAAGCCCTGCCCCAAACCAGTAAAAACATGTAAATGAGAGGTGTCTGTACTCAGAGCCATTAGTAAAGCAGATACTCAGATTGAGAAGTGTACAATTCACATATTGTTAGGTAATGGTCCCGCCTTTTGCAAAATAACAAAAA
>JBBPBX010062861.1:0-20700 GCA_038048925.1 Garcialebias charrua
GTTTGCCCAACCAGTTTACATGTGCTTTGTGGACTTGGAAAAGGCATTCGACCGCGTCCCTCGGGGGGTTCTGTGGGGGGTACTCCGGGAGTATGGGGTACCAGGCCCATTGATATGGGCTGTTAGGTCCCTGTACGACCGGTGTCAGAGCTTGGTCCGCATTGCCGGTAGTAAGTCAGGCTCGTTTCCAGTGAGAGTTGGACTCCGCCAAGGTTGCCCTTTGTCACCGATTCTGTTCATAACTTTTATGGACAGAATTTCTAGGCGCAGCCAAGGTGTTGAGAGGATCCGTTTTGGTGGCCTTAGAATCGCTTCTCTGTTTTTTGCAGATGATGTGGTCCTATTGGCTTCATCAGATCGTGATCTACAGCTTTCGCTGGAGCGGTTTGCAGCCGAGTGTGATGCGGCCGGGATGAGGATCAGTTCCTCCAAATCCGAGGCCATGGTCTTGAGCCGGAAAAGGGTAGCATGCCCTCTCCGGGTCGGGGAGGAGGTCCTGCCCCAAGTGGAGGAGTTTAAGTATCTCGGGGTCTTGTTCACGAATGAGGGAAAACTGGAGCGTGAGATCGATAGGCGGATAGGTGCAGCATCCGCAGTGAAGCGGGCGCTGTACCGGTCTGTCGTGGTGAAGAGAGAGCTGAGTCGAAAGGCAAAGCTCTCAATTTACCGATCGATCTACGTTCCCACCCTCATCTATGGTCATGAGCTTTGGGTTGTGACCGAAAGAACGAGATCTCGGATACAAGCGGCTGAAATGAGTTTTCTCCGCAGGGTGTCTGGACTCTCCCTTAGAGATAGGGTGAGAAGCTCAGTCATCCGGGAGGGACTCGGAGTAGAGCCGCTGCTTCTCCACATCGAGAGGAGCCAGTTGAGGTGGCTCGGGCATCTGGTTAGGATGCCTCCTGGACGCCTCCCTGGTGAGGTGTTCCGGGCATGTCCCACCGGGAGGAGACCCAGAGGAAGACCCAGGACACGCTGGAGGGACTATGTTTCTCGGCTGGCCTGGGAACACCTTGGGATTCCCCCAGAGGAGCTGCTCCAAGTGGCTGGGGAGAGGGAAGTCTGGGCCTCCCTACATAGGCTGCTACCCCCGCGACCCGACCCTGGATAAGCAGACGAAAATGGATGGATGGATGAAGGAATGTTTGTAAAACCTCCATTTAGGACTAGTTTGAAGGAGCTGAGTTGTAAATCAGGAAACAGGATTGTGTTGACTTGATATCACCATAAACATTTCTAAAACTATTTATATGTTTTAAAAGATGATTAAATCAAAGTTGTTGGGAAGGTGTGGTGCAGGTGAAGTGAAGGTTGTTGTTTGTTTGTAGTTATTTTGTATTTTTTAAACAAGGGGCAGATATTATAACACTATTTTCGTCTTTCTGCACATTTTCATTCAGTGTTTTTTTTCTTCTGATGAATTTGTTTTATTTTGAATAAAAAAACATGCAGCGCTGGGGCTGTTTGTTTACGTCGTAGTTTCAGGGAAACGTTGGCTCAAACTTTATTGTTCTTCATCTTCTGACTCTCATCATATTCTATCGAGTGGAAACTCTTCAGATTAAAGGTTCAGTATGCAGTTTCTGTAGAACTGCAGCACTTAGAAATATTTTCAACAGGCAAAGCATTCTGATCCCTCCCCCTCAGAGCCATATGTGGCTCTGCCCCCTTGTGGTCTGTTGAATTTCAAATTCAAGCTCTGTTTTTATTGGCTGATTCAAATTCAAGCTCTGTTTTTATTGGCTGGTTACAAACTCTGTTTTTATTGGCTGGAAAATGGCGGGTCACCTTTTCTTTTTAGAAATGCTTATTTACCACCTGGAGAAGCAAGGGGACAATATTTTTTTTATTTTTTTTCAGAGATTACCTGGCTAACATCAGTCTGTCAGGAGGTAGTGACAGAGTGAAGAAATATGTTCATAAAAAAAGCTACATACTGAAGCTTTAAACAAGTTAGATGTTCCCACCGCTAGTTAGAACGACTCCGTCACGTTTTGCAAAATAAAGAAACCGAGTAGGACTCGCTGCAGATGAGACCTGCAGTTTAACAAAACCGAACTACGTCCACACCGACGAATTAGTCTTTCCTCTCATCAGTGATGTCGTCTCTTTCTCTTCGCTTGTGAAACTTTGTTCAGTCACATTCTGACGGTCATGAGCACTCGTTTGACTCGTTTTGAAGCGAAAACTTAACGCGCTTTGGAGACTAGCTTAGCTTTTAGCCTGCTACCGCTAACGCCTGCTGCTGGAGTGAGCGCTGCGTAACAACGACGTCACCACGCACGTTTTGTGTCACAGCTTTTTCTGTCCGGGCGGGTTGTTGAAGCAGCCGCTCCAACCCGAACAGAAACAGAAAAACGTCAGTGAAACGTTGTAAAATCCTATCGAAATATCGAAAATATGCTTAAACTTCATATCATCGTTATTGAATAAAAGTATATCGCGATATTTATCGTTATTGAATTATTGTCCAGCACTATGACAAAGATTAAAGAACAAAGAATAACAAGCCCAAACATGTGACTGTACTTTCAAAACAAGCCCAACAAGCGACTTATAAAATTTAGCGACGACTGCAGAAAACAACAAGCCCAAAGTCGCTTATAATAAGCGGACGTGGCAACTATGGTACTGCGCAGCTCCGGACGTGTCTTTGTTCCCTCGTAACTCCTCCTAGAGCTCGTAAATTTGAACATATTACACCCATTCTCCATAACCTCCATTGGCTTCCTGTCACCTACAGAATTCAGTACAAAACTGCTCTCATTACACATCAATGCTTACACGGAACTTCACCTGACTATCTAAAGGACATTCTTGCACCATATTCATCCACCCGGTCTCTACGATCACAGAACAGTAATCTACTTCACATTCCACGAACCAAATTAAGGACCATGGGAGACCGGGCATTCTGTGTGGCTGCCCCCCACCTATGGAACTCCCTCCCTGACTACCTGAGAGCTCCATTCATTCATTCATTCATTCAACCTTTATTTATACAGGCTAGCCTCGTTGAGTCACGGGGACTCATTTACAAGAGGGACCTGTCTCACTCACACCAAACAACCATCCACTCTCACACTCACACCTAGGGTCAATTTAGAGTCACCAATCAGCCTAACAAGCATGTTTTTTGGACTTTAAACAAGGCTTAAAGACCTTTCTTTTTAAGCGAGCCTACTCTGCCTCCACATGATTTTATCTTTGATCTTAGTTGATATTATCATTGATTTTACTTGATTTTATCACTTTTGTTTTATTTGATCTTTGATTTTTGTTGCACTTTGAGATTTTTGTTAATGAAAAGTACGTTATAAATTAAATTCATTATTATTATTATTATTAATGGTCTACTGGTATGCTGGTGAAGCCGTTCCTCCGCCTGTTAGCATGTTAGCTCGGTGTCCCTCCAACATCTCCGGTGAGTTTCGGTTCGGTACCGTATTTTCTGGTGTAAAGGCGCATAAACCGTGTAACTCGAAACAATGCTTTTCAATGGGAGGGCGTTCGTAACCGCGAAACGTCGTAAGTCGAGGACTACCTGTATATGCACAAAATAGTTTTTCTTTTTAAATTAAGTGGGCGCGTTTATATTCAGGTTCGCTCAAGTCCAGAAATGTTAAGTGTTAAGTCAAGCAAGAATTTAGTAAATGCATAAACTTCTGATTTTTTTTCCCCTCACTCATTTTGATCGTCCCCCCCCAATCTCAACCTGTATAGATGCTTTACATCATGTGCATACACTCACTCATTACAGCTTGCTGAGCCGCTTGGAGAACAGCCTGGATGGCGAGGGCCTGGGCTTCTTCGGTGGCAGCTGCCTGAGCAGCAGCTTCGGCTGCAGCAGTCACAGCCAGTTCTTCATCAGACAGTCCGGCCACCATCAGAGTGGCTCCCTGACCCTCAGACATCAGCTCTGAAGGCAGGTTCAAGGCTGTTGCAGCTGCTGCTTCTCCCTGAAAGAACACAAAACAAGTCCCATCAAAGGATTGGGAAAAGAAAAGCTGCTCATCTTGGGAGGGAGTTCAGGACAGGAAGAGTTAGCTTTGTGTAACATCACTCACCTCTGCTTGTGTCTCCATAGCTGCTGCTGTTGGCTCCTCAGCAGGTGCAGGTTCTGCTGCAGCAGCCTCATCGGTTTGCATCGGTTCTTCTGTGGAACTGGCAGCAGTACTCCCCCCCTCTGTGATGGATGAAATTGACTGCAGAGAGAGAAAGAAGCAAAACACATTTTTAAAAAATGAGTTTAACTTCCCCCTCATGCATGGTAGCAGTCTTGAAACTTATCTGCACAGAAACCAATACTGACAGACATGCTGGAACGGAACTAAACCAGCTGCTAAGCCTGAGAAGAGCCATGTTTGCTTACAGGAACTGAAGGTCCCGGGGCCGGTGTGGACTGAGTGACAGTGGTGATGGCTCTGCCTTGAGTGGTGGTGGCGGCCATGACAGTTGCTGCAGTGGTAGAAGCTACTTCTGTGCTGCTGGTTTCTTCTGCTTCTTCTTCGGTCTGCTGGGCAGCTGCAAAAAACACAAAAACAGGATTAATGTTTGGCGTCCAACAAATTATTGCTCTTCTTCATTTTAACAAACAGATTTGACCACGAAGTACAAGGTTTAACTGATTCATTGGACTGATTTCCTGAAAGGTAAAATTGAAACCGAACATGATTCTACAAACGAACTCAGAAATCCTCATTTATTCCTGATCAATTAAAAACAGCCAACATTCTGTTTGGGTACTGAAATTATAGAACTTGAATCAATTGTCACGTCTAAAAGCTGCAGGTCAGAGGTCAGAGTGCTACGCAGATACTGAGTGGACCACATTTATTATTCATCTGAGTTAGTACGGTCAGTGACTGGTCACTGGTTGAACTTCATGCAGTGATGGAGAGCTGATGATTTCAGCTAAAACCTGCTTACAACTTTTCTAGACTGCAGGGATCAGCAGGTACAGCACTGGCAGACTAGGGCTGGGCCATATCATATCGTTCCCGGTAATACCGGTAAAAAAAGCTTGCCCGGGCAAAAAAGTTATATCATGATATGCTAAATTCATGACGTATTACGTCAGGGCGCCCAGCCCCCTTAACAACCGAGCACTTCAAACAACCAAACCGAACTGCACACCCCCCCTCCACCAGTCTGCATGCAATACTAGCTAGCTAAAATGCTAAAAACAAACAATGCACACCTCAGCTTCTCCCCCCCCCCTGCTCTAAACTGCAGGTACAGACAGCTCAAATGTCTCTCCCTCCCCGCCACCCCGCTCTGAGCTGCGTCTCCCTCGCTCTAAACTGTCGGTACAAACACGCGCAGCTCAGACGGTCCACGGACCAAGAGAAAAATGAATAATTCCTGCATGAATAGATGAAGCTGAAACACCAACAAGCTTCAGGGTCAGCTGATCACCTTGTTACAAGTTCTGGAAGTTATAGCTATTTAAAGGCAACATATATTTTGTTGTAAGTTTCATTTATGCTCAACAGATTTTAAGATTCATTTTATTTAGTTGTTTTAGGAAACTACACATGCACTTTAGTTTTTGTGGTGGATTTTGTTGATCTATATTTTGTGCAGACTTTTTCAATCTAAATAACAGATCATTTTTATTTTTATACTTGGAGACTGAATACTTTACTAAATAAAGTAATTTCAGTAAAATTACCCCTTGTTGTTTTTTAAATTTTTATATAATACTGCAAAGCAACATGTTAAGTTAATTTTGTCAAATAAATAAATTTGATTTCTGTTTTTTTTTTTTTTTTTGTTATATCACGAAATTTATCGTTATCGTGATAATGCTCTGAAATATCCCAATATAATTTTTGAGCCATATCGCCCACCCCTATGGTAGACTCTCCAGTGTTACATACCTGTTCCTTCACCTGTCTCCATGCTGCAGGTAGCAGTGGTGGCAGTGTTGGTGGTCCCAGTCTCATGCGTTTCACACGGTGGTTTGGAGCAAACCCTCTGAACCAGGCCTGCTGCGGTGCTGGTCTGATCCTCTTCCGTGCTGGAGGTGGCTGTGGACGGAGTGTTGGTGGTCTCCGTTTCGTGGGTTTCACAGGGTGGGTTAGAGTAAGCACTCTGCACGGTGCCCGTCCCCTCTGTATCCATGTTGGATGCCGCTTGTGTGGATGTGTTGGTGGTACCCGTCACATGGGTCTCATGTGGTGGGTTTGAACACAACTGTTGGACTCCTCCCATGTTAGACGAAGCTGTAGTAGCTGTGTTAGTTGTCCCCGTTTCATGGGTCTCACACGGCGGGTTGGAGCAGACCTGTCCTCCTCCCATGGTGGCGGAGGAGGTGGTGGCTGTGTTGGTGGTTCCGGTCTCATGAGTCTCACACGGCGGGTTGGAGCAGATCTGTCCTCCCATGTTGGCGGAGGAGGTGGTGGCTGTGTTGGTAGTTCCGGTCTCATGAGTCTCACACGGCGGGTTGGAGCAGATCTGTCCTCCCATGTTGGCGGAGGAGGTGGTGGCTGTGTTGGTGGTTCCGGTCTCATGAGTCTCACACGGCGGGTTGGAGCAGATCTGTCCTCCCATGTTGGCGGAGGAGGTGGTGGCTGTGTTGGTAGTTCCGGTCTCATGAGTCTCACACGGCGGGTTGGAGCAGATCTGTCCTCCCATGTTGGCGGAGGAGGTGGTGGCTGTGTTGGTTGTCCCCGTTTCATGAGTTTCACACGGCGGGTTGGAGCAGACCTGTCCTCCTCCCATGGTGGCGGAGGAGGTGGTGGCTGTGTTGGTGGTTCCAGTCTCATGAGTCTCACACGGCGGGTTGGAGCAGACCAGGGTTACAGTCCCAGAGCCATCTCCAGCTGTTCCAGCTTCAGTGGAGCTGGGCTGTTCAGAGGTTGGTGAAGCCAGGATGGACACAGGAAGATCCTGCACTGGTTGGGCTTCAACCCCACTGGGAGTGGTGATCAGAGTCACCTGTGTGGGCTGGTTCTGAAGAGCAAAAGCAGACATCTTTTAGCTGAATACATACCAAAAACACAAGACATCCTCAAATATTGCTACATCACCAGGTACCTCTTTTGGGTTTCAATATCCCAACACTTAAGACAAACTACAGCAAAAACTCAACTGCTTTACTAATCAATACTGAGACAAAAACATGGGTCTTACTTGCACCGTCATAGTAGGTGAGGAAAGTGTGGCAGTAGAAGCCAAGCTAGTCTGGGCAGCTGACACTGTGATGGCAGCTGGACTAATGACCTGGCTGGACAGCGTGGCGATGGTTCCCAGTGTGGTGATGGGCGTCACCAGAGAGGCGCTGGAACTGTCAGCTGTGCCTCCTGCTGAGGTAGTGGACACGGGGCCAGTGACTGTGCCAAGAGTGGTGACTCCTGGTGGAATAGAAAATTGGAAGTGAAAACAGAGAAGACGTGAAAAGCACAACATCTAGACTAAATGCTTGAAAAGAACGAACAGGTTCTTTTACCAGTGGTCCCCTTGACAACCAGGGTGGTGACAGTGGGTTTAACAGCCGACACGGTTACTGGAGTAACAAGACGAACACCACCCATTGAGCTCATGGGCACAGTGCGCAGAATAGTGCCAGGTTGTCCAGGAGCACCCTTTAATACCACCTAGAGACAAACAGTTGAAGTCTCTTAAAGTGCAACAGGACATGACAACACAACACAACAACTGAGGAAGTCACTCCACCTGCGTCAGTCCCTGCTGCCCAGCAGCAGTGGTGAATTTGGGCATTGCAGTGATGATTTTACCAGGAGTTCCAGTGGTCATTACCTTCGTGGTAAGATATGTTATCGGTGTTTTCATACCTGCACTGCTCGTCACACCTGCAAAGTCAACAAAACACATCTGAAATCTTTCTTCTTCTCATACTGGCAGGAATAAAAAATAAAAAAAGTAGATTGATTACCAAGAGAGTTCTGTTTTGAAAACACAGTTTACCAATAAAATGTCACTCATTTTGTTGCAGCATGCAACATATCAAATACATATCAAATACTCAAGTGCAGACCTGTAGCTCCAGACTGGGACATGATGGCCGACATGGGGATGGTCTTAATGATAGTAGTGCCCTGCTTGGTAGTAGCAGGCGAGACCCCACTTATGTTGAGGATCGTGGGCTTGTTTCCTGTGCCTCCTGCCTGGGATGTTGTGATGATTGTTGTAGGTTTGCCATCTGCAGAGGTTACCAGCTTCAGTATGGTGCCAGCTGGGAGCGAACCCTTTGTCTGAGAAAAAACAAAACACTAATTAAAGCAAGCCGTTCAGAAAAAGCCACCTGGTGCCCAAGTCAGGAGTTTAAAGCCATCTCCTGTTTTTTTCCCCCTGCACTCATGCAGATAGCTGACCTGTATGAGCTGTGTGAGAGGGTTAGAGGAAGCCTGGCCAGTGATAGCTGATGTCTGCACTGGCTTGGTTTGTACCACAGACATCATCTTGCCAAGGTTGGAGATCTGCCGACATAGGAGAGAGACTCAAGTTCATGAGTCACTAGAAAGCCTCGGACAGCACAGGGAGTTCAGTGGGGAAAGTAGACCACTAAACCTGTGGCTTTGAGTCATTTCAGCTCTAACTGACCTACAGTCATGCAGATGACTAACATCATGCTGTATTCTTATTCGAGCTCTCCAACAGTCACTGTAGGCCAACCTATACACACTCTCCTACTTATCATTGTACGTCGTCACTGTCTTGTGACCAAAACATAAGACACGTACACAAAGTGTGGAAAAGTAATTTACAAGGTCTGTGATTGACTGCTTGCATCTAAAAGCACCAAAGGGTGCTTTCTGAGTCAAGTTCATTTAGAATACTCAGCGTTACACAATTTCTACAACCTTACCAGAGTGCCACTGCCACCCATTGTGAGTGGACTCTTGACCAGGGTGATGGTCTTGGTGACTCCTCCCACCACGGTGGTCACCACCTGAGCCTGCTGAGCCACTGTGACAGCCCCAGACTTGTGCACAGTGATGATGGGTCTGGTTGTGGTGGGAGAGGATGCAGTTGCTATGCCCACCTGGGCTGCAGCGGACTTCAGCATCCGGGTGGCCGGGTTACTGACCTACGAGCACAAAATGATCTCAACGTAACTGAAGTGCTGCACGGACGGTTAGAAATGAGGACATTTGATTTGCTGTGTACCATTACAGGAGAAGCCACTTTCACTGTGGTTGTGCCAGGAGAAACAGCAACTGTTTTGAGAATAGTGGCACCTGCAGGAACATTGAGGACAGTGCCTGCAGAGGAGGGCGGGATCTTCTGTGTAGCTGCAGCTGCAGCAGCTAAAGCTGCCATGCCACTCATCTGAGGACTACTACCAATTGGCTAAAAATGGAAAAGCAAACTATTGTTGGAAACAGATCTGTAGATACAATGTAAAAACAATTCACTCAACAGTTTTAACATAAAAGTGTGAAAAAGCTCATACCGAGCCTTGGGTGGTTTGGGTAGGCACGACCATTCGAACACCTGGAGGAAGAGATGTCATCGTGACGGGGGATTTCCCGGGCTGACTGGGACGAACTGTGACTACAGATGCACCAGTGGCTGATTGTTGAGCTGCAACCTTTAAAACAGCTGTAAAGCAAAAAAAATTAATCAATCTAGACGTTGTTCTTTTAAAAAGGAACTTGTTTTCTGTTGAAACAATGAGGTCCAACGTGTAGGGATGAGAACTATACCCGTCTGTGGTAAACTTTGAGCAGAGGGTGCTGCAGCCGCAGGAACAGGACTTTTGGGAGAGTTAATAGGCTGTGATGGGGTTGCACTCGTGGCTGGGGAGGCTGCTGGGGTTGCAGGAATATCATACTTCTGCAGCTGCAGCAAATATGTGTCAGCTGTGGAAACTGCGCCCCAGCTCACTTCCAGAGAGTTTGTGTTGGCACGGACTAGCTGTACCCTGGCAGGAGCATGTGGCCGCTCTGAAGGATGAACAATTGCAACATTAAAAACACTTTTGCACCCAACACTTTATTATCAGACATGTTACAGCGCACCTACCTGTTTCCAGGTACCAAAGGTCTTTACAACAGACTTGGTTATTCCATGCTTTACGATAACCATCACGACCACTCCATACATAGAGCCTGGAGTTGATGGCCACAGCACAGTGGCCGGCACGGGCCCTGGGGATGTTATCTTCAAGAGTATCCATCAACACTGTTTCCCAATGCATGGAGTCTAACAAAAAGGAGAGAAAAAGTTAACACTGGAACAAAATGTTTATTTAATGTGGTCTTTTCCAATACAAAGTTGGACAAACCGAGATTTAGGCATGCAAGAGTGTTTGTGCATTTCCATTCTTTCTCATGTGTGGCCACTTTGACATCATCCATCACCAAAGGAACCCATCCGCCAAAAACATACATCCTACAAAGTGAGAGGGAAAGAAAAAGAGAAATGTCATACATAAAATGCAGCAAACATTTTACAGAATTCAACCAGCGTTAATTAATAATGATGTGCAATGAGAAAATGTGAGGCCGTCTTCTCACTTGTTTGTGATTGTGGTGGCAGAGTGAAGACTTCGTGGAAGTGGAGCTGTGCCACCTACTGATGGTTTGTTCCATGTCAGGGTATCTGAGGACAAAGAACACATATTGAATAAAATCCAACATTTTTTATTAGGGAAATTCATCCAACTCGCCGTCAAAGCTTTTATATTTCTCTGGACTAATGGTATTGAAATATCATAAATTACTTTGTTATTGTGGTGTGCAAACAACTATTTTTAACATTTAATGTATAGGAGGTCATTTGTCCGATTATTATTATTATTTTTTACACAATAATAAAACCGTACCAATATCAAGTGTCCACAGATCTCCAAGACGACATCCGCTCATTCCTCCATAGATTATCAACCGAGACTTCCTGGTTGTTTTCTCTGTGTACACCACAGCAGTGTGACTCTCACGAGGAGGCGGCAGAACTCCATATGTGATTGGAATATCCCATCCAACCACGCTTGAACCCGGACGAAGCTCAAGTGTGTACAAATCATTCAGGTATCTGAAAAATAATACAAAAATCACACTCATGTAGCTGACTTAGGGAATTTTTAGTGATCGGGGACCCTGCAGGCTACTGGTGGAAAAACATAATTACCTGGGAATGTTGTTTTTTGGGTCTTCGCTGTCATTGGCCAGTCCACCAAACAGGTAGCATTTGTTACCAACCAGTGAAAAGCTGTGGCCAAGACGAGGACAAGGAGGGGGGCCGTTTTTGGGATTTTTTGCTTTCAGTTTTTTCCATTCCCATCTGCTGGCCTGTGATAGAGACCGTAGTAAAAGCAAGAGGTTAGTCGTTTAGGTTAAAGCAGAAGCTCAAACTCATGGTCTTGCACCAAAACTGTGACAAAATGATTTTTGCCCTCAATCTTCTGTGTCATATTTATCTTGCCCTCCTTCCCTTTGCACAGCTTCATTTAGGGTGAGGTTGTCAATATTTATTTAGTAAACAACCCATACACAGTTCAAAAACTTTCACCCTTCAGCTTAAAGTTTAATCGGGTAAAATTAATAAACTAAATAGCATTAATAGCTACACAATGCACTACCATATTAGTATTTTACAAACACTTTACAGGTAGTCCTCGACTTACGAGCGCATCGACATACGAGGTTCCGGACTTACGAATATGCATCTCATTAATTTTTTTTATTTATTTATTACAATGAATAAATAAATGTACAGTACTGTACAGTTACCAAGTACTTAGCCTATCCTAACATAGTTAAGGAGTGAGTTGAATTTTCTCCCTCCTCCCTAGCAGGCACCATTCACATAAAGGGAGCTCGCTCACTTTATGTGAAAGGGAGACAATTCAACTCATTCCTTCATCTTTAAAAATTGTGTTAGGATAGGCTAAGTGCTTGGTGACTGTACAGTACTGTACATCTATTTATTTATTTAAAAAAAATATATATATATATTTTTTTTTGTGATCCTACTTACAAATTTTCGACTTACGAACGGCCCGTAGGTACGGAACTCGCTCCTAAGTCGGGGACTACCTGTATTTGTAAAATCCAATGACAAACTTGTTAAAGACAGTTCAATAAGCATGCTCACTGCATGTATTATGTTTCAATTATTGTGTTACTATGGAGCTGTGCACTGTGCCTAGTCTTGTAATTATATTATTACTATGAAAAGAGATGCACTGATTGCTCAGCAGGTGACAAGAATTAGCCGATTTCAGCAACACTAGTGAACAACTGATTAGGCACTCAAAGCTTAACCGATGTGCGATAATCTTGAGCAGACATTCAGTGCCAGAAAATATGTTAAAAATTTTATTTAGTAAAAAAATAATAATAATAATAAACACTGTGCAGTGCATCTCCAACTATAAACTAACAACAAAATGTTCTTTTGCCACCACTAAAAGTAAAGGTAGTCCCCGACTTACGAGAGAGTTCCGTACCTACGGGCCGTTCTTAAGTCGAAAATTCGTAGGATCACAAAATGTATATATATTTTTTTCTTTTAAATAAATGAATACAGTACACGTACAGTACTGTACAGTCACCAAGCACTTAGCCTATCCTACCCAGTTTTTAAAGATGAAGGAGTGAGTTGAATTGTCTGAATGAAGCCTGCAGGGAGGAGGGAGACAATTCAACTCACTCCATCTTTAAAAACTGTTAGGATAGGCCAAGTGCTTGGTGACTGTACAGTACTGTACATGTACTGTATTCATTTATTTAAAAAAAAAAAAAAAAAAATTTAAAATGAGATGCATATTCGTAAGTCGGAACCTCGTATGTTGATGTGCTCGTAAGTCAGGGACTACCTGTACCTGACAGTTAGATTATCTTGATAAACGTTTGCCAGAGAGGTCCATACAAAAAATAATAATAATAATAAACGGCTGTCAAACACAAACTTAATTCACTTAACTGCTCACATACCGGCATGCTAAAATAACTTTTAAAGTATTGGGTATATCTGTGTTTTCTCAGTGATCCAGAACATTCTAATAGCTTAAAAACACAGCAGCTACGGTACATTTCTTTCAAGTGAAGATGTTCATCACATAAGAAGCAAAACATCTTCAAATAAGAGAAAAGGAGAGCCTTGTTTTTAAACCCATAGGAATATTGGTCTTGAAATGATCAATAGTTTGGATCACATGCTGTTGAGTACGGTATTATTTATACGCAAACCAAATGTAAGCATTTGCTTTTTTCCCTCCTCACATGAAGATTACCTGTAGCTCATAAAGGTCGTTGCTGTACTTTCCATATTCCACCATTCCACCAAACACCAGCAACCTTGTCCCATCACACACAAAGCCATACGCAGCACAACCAGGGGGGATATCACCGCGGACCGCTGGGATAAACCATTGGTTTGTTGCTAAAAGTCACCAAAACAAAAAGTTGGTTTTATTTCTTCCTGTACAACACGATCAATGGCTTTATAACACAAACGATGCTTTGAATTCGGCACAGCAGTAACAGTGAGTAAAAGTTCTAGTAGTGTAGATAAGTAAATTAGATTCTGTGCCAATAAACAGAAACAAACAAGTTATTTTCCTTGAGGTTGCACACACCCCCTGCCTGTTTCCTGTTCATAACCTCATCCATTTTATTTTAGCCCGCCTTTTTTAACCGTGTCATGCAACACTTCTCCAGCAGAGGGCGACAATGTAACCACAGGTTTGTTTGGCCTACTGAGGCCTGCACAACATTTAACTTCAGACATGAAACATATCTATTACACTTACGCGTTCTGTGAAGAAAAAAAGTTGCATATGTTTATTTTAACAAACCTTTATGGTATACGCAAATATACTGAGCACAACTATTTACCGCCTGCAAACAACAACAACGATCCACATGCAAGCTAACTTACCTGTGTTGTATACATGTAGCTCATCAACAATTCCTTCGTTTCCGCCGCCAAATACGACCATAAGCTCCTTTATGGCCACAGCTCTGTGTCCATGTCTTGGCCGGGGAACCGGCCCGGACCACCCGAGGACCCTCTTCCATCGCGGCTGCAGAACCGACGCAGTGGTCACTGCGGAGCCAGGGGCAGACATGACTTCTGCCGGAGGGAACATTAACAAAAAGAAGCATTTTCATTCCCCGAAGCTTTAGTTTAACCTTAATAATGTTGTAATGTCTAAAAACGCAGCTGCAGCATGTTACCGAGCAAAGCAACGAAAGCATTTTAGCTGTTGTTAGCGATCCGCAGCGGCAGAGCTGAAGAAATGTTAGCGGCAAAGCTGCATCAGTACTCAACTCAAACCAAGCAAGCAAGACGTTTCGATCCACTTTTACTTTTATTTCTTCATTTATATTTGAAGCCATCTTGAGAGACGTATTCATTTTATATTTTCTTCATGACAGGCCTCCAAGTTGTTTGAATTCAGTCCATGGAAGCAGCCATCTCGCAACCAAACAAACCGCCGCTAAAGCTACAGCCCGTCTGAAAAATGGCGGAAGCGTATTAAAAGGCTAAATACACGGGAACTAACCCACTGCACCGGCAAAGAAAAACAGCACAATAATGATAAACACTACAGGTTAAACGTTGACCAGGGAAGCAGGGGGATACAAAACCGCAACAATGGTTTAACCTAAACTTTGAATTGTTAGCGAGAGTCGGCTATTTTCATAGCTGTCATATTGTAGCTAGCTCGATTAGCATTTTTGCAAAAGATTTACCGCAAAAATCCATGTTAAAAAGTCACTCAACGCTAACAGAAACAAGCACAACTGGAAAGAAAAACTTTATTTCTCAAATCCCATCGAAATGAGTGCCCAAATAAACAAGATTTTGTTTAGCCCGCAGCTGTAGAATCAAAATAAACTGTTAGCTTCGCTAGCTCCTGCGGTTAGCCGCTTAGCTTAAATTACCTATGCTAACAGCGTTAGCATTGCGGCTCGCATCTGTCACAGCGAAGCCAACTTTCACAATTAAGTTCCACCTAGATTCAAGTAATTCTCGCATGCATCGTTTACCTGATACAAATTCGGTTGCACCAAAGGTATTAAAACGTAGCTAAACGTAGTTAAAGAGCTCAGACGCTGTGCTACTGTGTTTCATGCCGTCTCTGGAAGCAGCCATCTTTTCGACACTCGGCCTTTCAACAGCTCCCACAAGAAAAATGGCCGGGCGCTTTGCGACAACAAAACACAACAAACCGAAAAAAGGCACACGGTAACAAAAGTTTCACTTACTTTATCGAATGCAGAAGATGTAAAAACACGGTTATGTGCTCTTATCTCGTGTCAGCAATTCAAATTCATTCAGTTTATAGAGAAGTATTTGCTCTCATGCCTGCCTGGAAGCTGCCATCTTCTTGACAACCAGAGGCGGAGGAAAATGGAAGAGAGTCACCCAAAGTAAACATGGCGACGCCGACCCGCTCGAATGAAAAAAAACCCGTCTCTAACGCGAACACGAGGATTTATATTACACATTATAAGTTAGTAAATGGTTTCCTGTAAGCGGTTATACTTTACCAATCACTTAAAATATTTGTAATGTAGATATGTGACGTATTTTATCCAATTATAGCAAGTTTAGTCAAAGCGGCAGGGTTATTGTCCCTTACTAAAGATGGCGACATGACTTGCACCGTTTTATTTTCATATCTCGGGTGACGCTTATTTTATTATGCACCCCCAAACCTACTTAATGAGACCCATGCGTGCACAATGATAGTGTATGCGAATTGGGAAACAATTTATAGGTGTTTTTAAAATAAAAAGTTGACACACCCACGTACTGTATTCCGTTAGTGCGCCCCCCAGAGACATTTACACACCTCACTTCTGATAAATGTTGACAAACAAACACGATAACAACAACAACATTGTTTGGTTAGTCCTTGTTTTTCCTTGTCTGTTCAACTAAACAGCAAAATAAAAACCGACCCAACCAAATGGCTCACCAGTGACAGAATTTTCTCATTAAATTATATTTTTTATGTTTATTAAATTTGTTCTTTTTTTTTTTACAAAAGAAACAATACAAGACAATCCCATAAATGATAATGTACAAAATATTTAAAAAATGAAAGGTAGCAGAAAGAAGAATAAATCTTATTATATCTGCCCCTTTTTTCCAACAATCAGATTAAACAATAATAATCTTCAACCAACAGTACAAAATGACTAACTCTTTCTAATTTTCTAACTAATACAATACACATTACGCTATTTCATATATATATTTTTAACACATTTGTTTTGATCATTTTCTTAAATGTAAACATTGACTTGGCATTTTTAACTACATTCTCCAAGCCATTCCATAATCTAATTCCCTGGATTGAGGTAGAACGTCCCTTCAAACTAGTTCTGAATTGTGGTTTTACAAACATCTCTGTCCCCTTAAGATTATAACAACTTTGTCTTTTAACAAAATGCATTTGGATATTTAAAGGTAATGCATTATTTTGAGCCCTATACATAACTGATAAAATATTATAGTCTACCAAATCATGGAACTTCATATATCCTATTAATCTCAAATTATCTTGTTTGCCATTGCTTTATTTAAGAAAATTAACATTTTAATTGTAGGACTTGAATTCCAAATTAAAAGTGAACAAGTTATCTTTCATTCATTCATTTACTTATAGACTTATTTACATAATTTTTCATTCTGTGCAGTCACACATATGGGTCATAATGAAATGAGCAGAAATGCACATCACCCACTTTTCATGCCAGAGTTTCAAACTTAGATCATTTTGTGATGAGAAATGTTTGTTCAAATCTTGAAAATAATGTTATGCACAATCTCATGTCATGCTCAGATCATGTGTTGTGAAAAACTCTCAGCTACTACCACCAGGGGCACCACGAAGGGGGGACCAGGTATGGCCACTTCTTGCCTTCACTGGGCCCCCCTTTGCCAGAGAGTATCTTATTTTTAAATGGATGAACTCTAAACATTAAATCAGGTGTAAATGCACATTCAACAATTAATTTCAATAGAATCCTTCTGGTTAATAAGAAATTTTGCTAACATAGAGTGAACTTCATCCGTTATTGCTAACGTTTTAGGCAAAGCTTTTTCACAGTGAGTAATACCTGGAGTGTGTGCTGTGAATAACTCAGCTGACACGTATTTAATGTTGACTGAATCAAATTCATTTATGTGTGCTCTTAATAAGGTTGGATCCAAAAAGTATAGTCAGTTGTGGATTTACATCCAAATATGTCCTGAAGGCTTCACCACAACTCATTCAGTGCTTCATGACATATATTTTTAACAAACAGACTTAGTTGACTTCAAATTGTTGGTGACAAGAATGTAAGCAAAGATCTTGAGTAAATGTTGAGGATCAGATTCAGCTATACAACGCCTCACCGAGTTAAAGGCACTTCTGTGTTTTCTGATCCAAAAGTTAGTCAGCGACAGAGGGGACTCCTGTGATTACTCACTGTAAAAGTTGCAGTAAAATTTTGTCCAGTAGTTTACAAGATATTTTGGTAACAAACGGACACATTAACTCACACACAGGCAAAACACTGCTCACCTTCACCTTTCAGCTGTAGACAATAAATATAATTTATTAGACCAGTGAGTCATGAAACGTGAGGGAGCTTGAGACATTCTCCAGAAATTACAAATGACAGTAACTATGATCTATAATTGATTTCTAATAGCACAGTGTTGTCATAAATGTCTCACAATAAAAATAACTATAAAACGTAAGTCATTAGATGGTAGTTGCTGAGGCTGTTTGTGCTTTCATTGTTTTCATTTTGTTTATTTGTGAGTCTTGTACTTGTTTAGTGAGTGAGAAACTGAACATTTTAGGAACCATTGTTTTAGGTCATGCATGTTTAGACAAAATGTAAACAATATTTTACAACTCTTACTAACAAACATCAGATCCAAATAAATATTATTTACTTTATTAATACTTATTTATTATTAACTAGTTAAGTAGAATTTAAATACGTGCAATTTGCACGAGTTTTGTTGCTGTGCATATTCAAACAACAAATAATAATGCAGTTTTCATCTGATCAGATTGTACTTCACAGTAAACCTCAGCGGTGCTTGCTTGGGTGAATAAGTGCTTGTGGGTAATTACAGCATACAGTACATTTATTTACAAAAAAAAATTATTAACAAGATTTTAATTTTTTATTGTTTCCTCACATCATCCCAAGTCATTTTTGTTGCCATAAAATGTTAATAATTATAGTTGCAGCACATTAAATACAGTAATTAAAACATTTTATGACATGAAGTTGTTGAGTTGCAGTATATTTTTATTCCACAAGATGGCAGAGTTACATTTTGGTTGTAAGTCAGCTCACTATGCTCACAAAGTTTGTACATTTTGTGACCATTAAGCCAAGAGGGTTTTGATTCCTACCATATTTTTTAGATTTTGTAATAAACTGACACACTCTAATGAACAGACTTTTTTATGATTGTTTTTGATTTGTATTTATGCTGCCATCTTGACCAGGATTTTTTACAGGTTTACAGACACAACAAAAAAACTAAAATATGTTTCTGAATTTAAAAAATCTTTTGAAGATTTGCAAATTAAAATTCTGAATAGTTAGCGGATTTAATACAATGTGTCATCACTGTGCCATTCACTGAACTCGTTTTGGGTCGTGTCCTGCTGAGTTAATGAAGGACTTTTCAATCTCTAGATTCAGTCCTGGTCAAGACGACAGTCTGGAACTGAGCACAAGACATACGAGCAAGCACCCGTCCACCCATATAAGGCTAGTTTGAAATTTTCAGTTAAGTTTTTGGATTTGTGGAAAAACACAAGAGAACTCAGAGAAAACACAGTGGGAAATATACAAATAGCACAGAACCAACAACCTTGTTGTTAGGCTACAGTATTATGCATACCATCATGCAGCCTCCTGCTTTCTCTTTTCATTCAAATAAGTTTTGGGTGTTTTATTTTGGCCATTTTGTTAAGAGAGGAGCTGAGCCGTCTTCTGATCACCACCTGGTAGTGAGTTGGATCAGATGGCAGGGGAAGATGCCGGACAGACCAGGTAGACCCATATGTGTAGGGGTGTAACGGTACGCTAAAATCACATTTCGGTTCGGTTCAACTACAAGGAGGGCTCGGTTCGGTTTATTTTTGGTACAAAAAAAAAAAGACAAAATAAAGACTTACAAAATGTTTATTTTGAAAATATGCCAAAAATACATTTGTACTGTATTGTTCATTCATTCATTCAACCTTTATTTAGTCAGGTAAATCTTTTGAACCTCATGGGCTCATTTACGAAAGCGACCTGCTAAAACTAAAGAACAATGAACAGCAGTGGTAGAATTTCCTTAAACAATAAACAAACAAACAATAAACAATAGAAAACAAAAGAGAGAAAAAAACAAAAGAAAGTTTTTTTTTTTTTAACAAAGTATCAAAAAACTAGCAAAACATTATAAGGTAGACGTATAAAATCAAAGACAGGAACAAATCTGCATTGGTTTTTGCCAGGATTCCAACAGATTCTGAAAACCATTTAGAGAAGTCAAGGTCGAGAGCTTCAGATCTTTTTGTAAGATATTCCATGAAGCAGGAGCAGAGTAGGAGAAGGCCCTTTTTCCAAGTTCAGTCCTCACTGACGGAACACTGCAGGTAATCATGTCCTGAGAGCGCACACTGTAGCTGCACTCACGCAAAGACATGTAGGAGGAGATGTATGAGGGCAGCAGACCAAGAAGTGATTTAAAGATGAAAATGTACCAGTGGAAGAGTCTGCGTGAGGTTAATGATGTCCAGTTAACCAGTGAATACAGGGTGCAGTGGTGGGTACGATAATCACAACCAGTTATGAATCTTAGTGCACCATGATAGACAACATCCAACATCCGCAGGGTGCTTGTAGGAGCATTCATGTAGAGAATGTCACCGTAATCAATGGAGGGAAGGAAAGTCACAGACACAAGGCGTTTCCTGACATTCAGTGATAGACATGATCTGTTTCTGAAAAAGAAACCCAGTTTAACTTTCAGTTTCTTCACTAGGTTTTCCACGTGGAGTTTAAAAGAGAGATGTGAATCAATCAGGATACCCAGATATTTATAGGAATCAACAAACTCAATAGGGACACCATTTGAAGATAAAATCAGAGGAGGATCTGCTGGAACCGCCTTCCTATTTGAAAAAAACATCCCTTTTGTTTTATCAGCATTTAGGACAAGTTTGAGACGGAACAAATCTGACTGGATGATGTCAAAAGCAGATTGCAGTAACTGGAAAGCCTTAGCAACTGTTTTAGCTCGGCAGTAAACAACTGTATCATCAGCATAGAAATGTAAGGATGCATCAGGGATGCAGTGACCTACATTAGCTATGTAGATTGTAAAGAGAGTGGGTCCTAAAACTGAGCCTTGTGGTACACCATTTTTAACTGTTAAATAGCTGGAAGAAGTACCGTTATGTTGAACACATTGCCTCCGATTGGAAAGATAGTTAGAAAACCAACCGATGGTGTGATCAGAGAAACCGATTTCTGAGAGCTTATGACACAGGATGTTATGATCCACAGTGTCAAAAGCTTTAGACAGGTCTAAGAAAAGTGCAGCACAATAGTCCTTAGCATCCAATGCTTCAACAACATCATTCAGAACCTTCAGAGAAGCAGTTGTTGTGCTGTGTTTTTTCCTGAAACCAGATTGATGAAGAGGTAAGATGTTAAATGAGTCCAGATAATTTTTGATCTGAGAGTTTATCAGTTTTTC
>JBBPBX010062862.1:3792-20700 GCA_038048925.1 Garcialebias charrua
TCCATTTTTTCTAAGGTGGATCTGGTGCGCGGCTACCATCAAGTCCCAGTGCAGTCCAGCGATGTACCTAAAACTGCAGTAATCACCCCCTTTGGGCTTTTTGAGTTCCTCCGCATGCCGTTTGGACTAAAGGGGGCAGCACAGACTTTTCAAAGGCTGATGGACTCCGTGTTACGTGGCCTCGATTTTGTGTTTGTCTATCTGGACGACATTTTGGTGGCCAGCTCGTCAACCGAGGAGCACCTGTTGCACCTGAAAGAAAATTTTCAGCGCTTGGATGCACATGGCTTGATCATTAATCCGGTTAAGTGCCAGTTTGGTTTACCGGTGATCGATTTTTTAGGTCATCGAATTTCCGCGCAGGGTGCAGTTCCATTGCCTGCCAAGGTGCAGGCGGTGGCAGAGTTCCCACGTCCTCTGGTGGTTAAAAAGTTGCAGGAGTTTTTAGGCATGGTGAACTTTTACAACAGGTTCATTCCCAATGCAGCCCATCTCCTGCAGCCTCTCTACGAGGCCCTGCGCTCAAGAAAGCCGACTGACACAGTGGTTTGGACCCCGGACCGGATCACTGCTTTTGATGGTGCTAAGTCCGCGTTAGCTAGCGCGGCACTCCTAGCCCATCCAGATTCAGAGGCCCCGATTGCGCTGACAACTGATGCTTCAGATATAGCTGTGGGGGCCGTTGTAGAGCAACGCGTTGGCGACGCATGGCAGCCGTTGGCATTTTTCAGCCGTAAATTGCGGGACTGCGAGCGCAAGTACAGCGTTTTTGACCGCGAGTTGTTGGCGCTGTTCTTAGCTACACGGCATTTTCGTTTTTTGCTGGAGGGTCGTTCGTTTACGGCTTATGTGGACCACAAACCACTCACGTTTGCAATGTCTAAAGTTTCGGAGCCCTGGTCAGCGCGTCAGCAACGGCACTTGGCGGCCATTTCAGAGTTTACAACGGACGTCCGCCATGTGGCTGGAAAATCCAACTCAGTGGCAGACTGTCTGTCACGGGTGCTCGTTTGTCCTGTGCTCCTCGGGGTAGATTTTTCTGCCATGGCCGCTGACCAACCGGGAGACGCTGATATAACTGCCCTTCGTGCCGGCGTTTCAGGGCTTAAGCTAGAGGAGGTCAAATTGGGAGAGGGCGGTCCTTTGATCCTGTGTGACGTTTCCACAGGCCGGACACGCCCAGTGGTTCCATCAGGTTGGCGCCGCCGCATTTTTGACTCTGTTCACTCTCTCTCGCACCCAGGTGTGCGCGCGTCTGTGAAACTAGTCAGCGCACGTTTTGTGTGGCCTGGTTTACGCAGAGAGGTGAGGAGTTGGGCAGCGGCTTGCGTGGCTTGTCAGCGTGCCAAGGTGCACCGGCACACTAAGGCACCACTGGAACCATTTCCCATTCCAGCCAAGCGTTTTGACCACGTGCATGTGGACTTAGTTGGTCCCCTGCCCCCATCACGGGGTTTCACACACCTGCTTACAGTGGTCGACCGCACAACCAGGTGGCCGGAGGTCGTTCCTCTTTCTTCCACAACTACCTCCGACGTGGCTGGTGCGTTCCTCTCCACTTGGGTTGCCCGTTTTGGTGTGCCCTCGGACATCACTTCAGACAGAGGTCCCCAGTTTATTTCAGGGCTCTGGTCCGAGATGGCGCGCTCCTTGGGGGTGCAGGTGCATCGCACTACCGCCTACCACCCTCAGGCTAACGGGTTGGTTGAACGTTTCCATCGGTCTCTTAAGGCGGCGTTACGTGCTGCGCTAACAGACGTTGGCTGGGTGGAGCGTTTGCCGTGGGTGCTGCTTGGGTTGCGATCAGCTCCTAAGGAGGACCTCAACGCTTCATCAGCCGAGTTGGTTTTTGGTCAGCCTGTACGAATCCCAGGGGAGTTTTTGTTAGACGCTGCCGCTCCACGGTTCCCCGAAGCGGTGGACCCCTATTCGCAGAGTGGTCTTTTGGTTCCGGGTCCTGTGCACCATTGTTTCCCGCAGGCGTTTGTGCCCACTGCACTCCAGTCTGCCCGTTTTGTTTTTGTGCGACGTGACGCCCACCGTTCGCCCCTCCAGCCTCCGTATGACGGGCCGTTTCGGGTGCTCGAAAGGGGCGCGAAAAGTTTTGTTTTAGACATGGGTGGGCGTAGAGAGCTGGTTACAGTGGACCGCCTGAAGCCAGCCTATGTGTTGGCTGATGAAGAGGTGTTGCCGGCTCAGGTTCCTAGACGCGGCCGCCCTCCTGCTCGACCCCATCTTCCGTTTTCTCCCCCCAACTGTGTTCCTCCACCTGTGGCACAAAATGTTGTTCCTGCACGGGTGCCAGCTGTTTCTCCGCCCCCGAGTCGACGCAGTCGGTTCGGCAGGTTGATTAGGCCCCCTGTGAGAGACTGATATGTTTTGTATTTGCCCTTCTGGGTGTTCGGGGGGGGGGGCTGTGTGGTGTGTTGGTGAGGTATATGGCCTCATCTCTCTCTCACCCAGTAGGAGGAGCCAGCGAGGTGCTCCCCAGGTTTTACCAGGTGAAGAAGAAGAAGTGTTCGTGTGTAAATTCATTCATTCTGTTTCTGGTTTTGACGCTCGAAGGATTAAAGGCAACTGCTTGCAGATCAGTTTGTTTCTCCTTCTTCACACGCTACAGCGGTTCAGTTCTGCTCAGCTCCACGCCTATTTTGGACCCGCGTTGCAGCTTCTCATATGAACACGTTTCTTTGAGCGGGACATGCCCGCCTTCAAATGTTGTCTTATGAATGACCTGGGGAGGGTTAAAGCCGGACTGGTCTGTGCGGGAATAGCGCGTGTTTGACTTGTGAAAGGGGCTTATAACTCAGCATGGGGTGGAGAATTTTGTCACTATGGTTTTTGCACGAGCGCGCCACCTAGATACTGCTAAGTTCACAATAGCTAAGGAGGAGTTTTGCTACGTGGAGCGTCTTGGCATTGTGCAATATCCCAAAAGTCCATGGGCGCCCCCCTTGTATATGGTGCCCGAGGCCGATGGGGCCTGGCCACCCTGTGAAATAAACAGAGTTGCAGCCACTCTGGTTTTCACTCTAACTGCTACACTTTAGTAAAATCAAGTTTCAGGCAGAATAAAAGTGACGTCATTCATTGTTCTCTTTTCAGGGAGGTGTTCAAAGCCAAACACAGGCAGACTGGGAAGAAGGTGGCTCTGAAGAAAGTTCTGATGGAAAACTAGAAAGAAGGGGTGAGAACAGAACCTGAACTTATTGATTCTGATGAGTCTGTTTGTGGTTTCTGTCTGAATCTGTGATGAACTGGGTCAGAACGCCTCACACTCACACCTGCAGCTCTGTGAGATGGTCCTGGTCTGCAGAGGTCAGAACCAATCATGTGGTTCAATGAAAGACAACCAAAGTTTTAAAGTTTATTTTCTAGGGGTGTAACGGTACGCTAAAATCACATTTCAATTCGGTTCAGTTTCAAGGAGGACTCGGTTCAGTTAAAGGGATTGTGACATGATGTTGGAAATTTGCATATTTGTCACAACATATATATCTTATATCATTCAGCTCTGTTCGTTTTTGCAAAATAAATAATAAATATATTAAAAATTCATTCAAAGTTATGGTAATTTTTTCTCTAGAAATCCGAGAATTTCCGCAAAACGTCGTGTGACGTACACTTGGGCACTGGGCATAAGGCGGAGCCTTGCCCGTTTGTTTGCGTTTTAACTGCTTGCCATACAGATTCTTTTTCTGAAAGATCGCCTCTTTTTTTGTGTAACTTGAAAAATGCCGTCACGTTGTAGCACATTTGGGTGTTCTAATATCAGCAGTGAACAAGTGAGCCTTCACAAATTCCCAAAAGATGAGAAACTTTGCCTAGAATGGAAGTACAGAGAAGAGGGACCGATGGGTTCCTACTGAGAGTCGTATGTCTGCAGCGACCATCTTACTGCCGATCAGGAAACATCTGTAATTTCTTTTTATTCATGGAGGGTTTATTAATTAGAGTTTTGGATGATTTACTGTCTTAAAATGATAGATCTCAGACGCGACCGGGACCCTGATAGCCGAGATAGCTGCTAACAAACATTAGCCAAGATACAGGAGCAAACACGTTGCTATTTATGTATTTTTATATTATGTCTGCGCGATCAGGTAACATCTGTAATTTCTTTTTATTCAGGGAGGGTTTATTAATGAGAGTTTTGGATGATTTACTGTCTTAAAATGATAGATCTCAGACGCGACCGGGACTCTGTTAGCCGAGATAGCTGCTAACAAACATTAGCCGAGATACAGGAGCAAACACGTTGCTATTTATGTATTTTTAAATTATGTCTGCGCGATCAGGTAACATCTGTAATTTCTTTTTATTCATGGAGGGTTTATTAATGAGAGTTTTGGATGATTTACTGTCTTAAAATGATAGATCTCAAACGCGACCGGGACTCTGTTAGCCGAGATAGCTGCTAACAAACATTAGCCGAGATACAGGAGCAAACACGTTGCTATTTATGTATTTTTAAATTATGTCTGCGCAATCAGGTAACATCTGTAATTTCTTTTTATTCAGGGAGGGTTTATTAATGAGAGTTTTGGATGATTTACTGTCTTAAAATGATAGATCTCAGACGCGATCGGGACTCTGTTAGCTCAGCCCAAGAACAAAGAAGCTACGTCACGAAGCTATCCTCACTTAGCTACTGTGTATGAAATCGTGTCTAAATCACTTTTCAATTGATCGAGTGTCCAATAACTGTATAGGATGAATAATAACCCTTCGATTGCTTTAATACATTCATGTACTAACAATAGGTTGTGTTTGTTCGACATGCTCCGCCATTATTATTTACATGTGCGTTGAGCAGCGGCTACCCACGGGTACGTCACAATGACGTTTTGCGGAAGTGCGCAGATTTTTAGGGGCGTGTCCCAGAGAAAAAACTACCATAACTTGGAATGAAATTTTAATATATTTATAATTTATTTTGCAAAAACGAACAGAGCTGAATGATATAAGATATATATGTTGTGACAAATATGCAAATTTCCAACATCATGTCACAATACCTTTAATTTTCAGTACAAAAAAAGACAAAATAAAGATTTACAAAATGTTTATTTTGAAAATATGTCAAGTAAACCATACATTTGTATAAAAATAAATAAAAGCAACCCATTTGGATGATATTTTAAATAAACAGCATTCTTTACAATAAATAAACTATACTAACAATAATAAAATCTTAATAAATACAATAACAGTCAGAACCAGAACAATAAGCAGCAACAGGCTGTTTACAATCTAACTAATCAAGTTTTAAGTTTTTGTCCAAAAAGACCAACTTGTCCACATTTTCTGCTAAAAGCACAGACCTAGTTGCAGTGAATATCTCCAGTGGTGGAGAAAATCATCTCAATAACAACAAGTAGCAGCAGTGTGGCTGTATTTGTCCTCATTACTCACAACAACCTCTTCTTGGACCTGCTCCCCCAGGTGGGACAGGTCCTGGAAAACTTCAGAGTTCAGTCATCACACACTTCTTAGCTGCAGGTGATCTGGTGGATTTCCCTGAACAGAGGAAGAAGACTCAGCTGCTATCTCTGTCCCAGACTGGAAATAAAACACAAAGAGGTTAAAAAAAAGAGTTAATAAGATTATAATTTTAAATTTAAAAAAAGTTAATTAGATAAAAATAATAAAACAACAATACCTCTTCTTGAACGGTTGTTATGAGGTGGTTGAATCATCATCATCATCATCATCATCATCATCATCATCATCATCATCATCATCATCATCATCATCATCATCATCAGGGCTTTAATCAGCTCCAGGGCTTGTTGACAATATCAGTTTTAACTTTTTCATAAAGTGCTGAACTTTTTGACTGAAGTGTTGATGTGATGGATGTAGCAACGTTCAATAACTTTAAAGCTGGCACATTAACAACATTCAGATATTGATCCAGATATTTAAAAACTCATACAGTTTGTGTTATTGATCTGGACCAATCTGAATTACCTAATGCAGGTTATTTAAATGCTGCTGCTGTTAGCGGTGTTTGCAACAAGCTGCTTTTCTTGCTTGTAGAAGACGTTCACATTCAGATGATGTCATTTCAAGTCCGTTAACAAGTTAGAAGTGTTGCTGCTGCAGATCCAATCTCCGTGAAACAACGTTGACACACAGCTTTAGATTTGTTCACGTCTTTTAAAGGTATTGTGACATGATGTTGGAAATTTTCACATTTGTCACAACATATACCGTATTTTCTGGTGTATACCGTATTCGTCGGTGTATAATACACATTTTTTTTGCTAATTTGAATGTCCTGCGTATTATACACCGAAGCGTATTATCTATGTTTTTTTCCCCCATATTTTTTAGACCCATTTTTAGCTCTGATTCGCCGTTTTTCATTTTGGGCAAAAATGGTGCAGTACCAGTTTCGGCCGCTATGGGCGCTATGGGCAGCAGCAGAGGACTCAGAGAGCGAAGAGGAAAAGGAAGGGCCACTAGACCTTTTACCAGTTGACGTCATCGTGCATGCGCACTCGCATTTTTCCAGAATTTTCTGGAAGCTGGGGGGCAACGCGTCAATACTACTATAGAGTTTTCCTTACTGCCAACGTTTGCGATGGGGAAAAAGGATTTCTGTTGTGTTTATAATTGTTCCAGGCAACGTAAACGAGTAAAAGAAGAAGGTGAGACTTGTTCGTTTTACAACGTCCCTCTAGGAAAGTGGAGTAAAGCAACTAAAAGAAGGAAGATGTGGCTTCAAGCGCTTCGCCGGCAGGACTTCACCCCAACACAACAGCAAAGTGTGTAATCGGCTTTTTTTTATCTGGCATGGCCATTAATGATCCAAACTCTGTGGATAGCGTTCCTACATTACATCTTGGATATGGGAAACAGACAAAACAGAGAACAACCTCCCTCAGCTGAACAACATGCTACTGGACAGTTGATAAGCTAGCAGCTAGCTAGTTCTACGAGACCTCGCTGTATCTCAGTCCACTAAATGTGTTGAAGTTTCAACCTGCGACATGCAAGAAGATTCACTGCGGTAAAGAGAGCCTCCACTCAGCTCCGTGAGCCCTCAGAGAACAACCTCCCGCAGCAGAATGCTACTGAACAGTTGATAAGTTAGCAGCTAGCTAGTTCTACTAGACCTCGCTGTACCTCAGTCCACTGCCTGTGTTGAAGTTTCAACCTGCGACATGCAAGGACATTCTTCCTTCAACCCCCTGAAGAAATGACAGGTGAGTAAAATGTCATCAAACATTCAGCTCTATAAAAATGAACAGACCACTGCACTGTTAGCCTGTAATCATTTGAACTATTTCTGCGTTGAAAAAATATACAATAGTTTCCACAAGACAAACATGTTTGTTGTTTTTTTACATTATTTGAGGTCTGACAGCACTGCATCTGAAAACATTTCAGCCATTTCTCTGTTTCTGTAAATTAATAGCAGTTTTGCTGGGAGCATCTGTGACATGCTGTCACAGAAAAAAAAGAGCAATCATCCTCTCATCAAACATACCGATAGAGTGAAATGAGAAGAAATGGGAGAAAAAAATGATTAAATGGAATTAGTGTTGATAAAAAAATAACTAATGTATCTCAAGTATTAATTGTATAATAATATTTCTCAGTTGGAAAGGAATATACACATTGCTGGCATAAAGAAAATTCAGAAAATCTTATGGCATATATGCTCAAACTGAGGTTGCTATTGAAAAATTAAATGCTCTAAATAATGTGTTAGGTTTAAATTACAAGTTCATGCAAATGATACATTGCATAGAGGCATTTCATCATAATTCATCTGAAAAAAAGATGCAGTTGTCACTAGTTTTAATGAAAACCCTGTATCTGCCTATTCCTCGACATTTCATTTTTGTAATACATCGTCCTTTGCATGTTATGGGTCAAAACTAATGCACGCACATGCACGAGAGGTGTGTGTGTGTGACAGTGAAGTTAACCATTCATTGCTCTGTGTGTATAAGCATACAGTTTAACTATACATAAGACTGTTTTGTTTATTGTGTTTTGAGGTCTTCATATTTGTCTTCAAAAATGACAGAAGCTGTTCTTCATCATTTACAGGTGGAGCAGACCAGACAAATCGCGCTGAAGTGTGCGTTCATGTGGAGCGACTGATTGGCCGAATAAAATCTTTCCATCTTCTAGATGGGACCTGCACCCGATTCTGGAGGACATCATACACACCTGTGCTTACGTGACTCTTTTTCAAGCAAGGTAACGGTTTTCCTCTTTTCATTCAGACTTTGGACATTAACTTTATTTTCTATGCAAAATACAGAATGTGTGCAATTATTGAATGTAATAATTGAAATAAAAATGAAGCCATTTCAGTAATGCACCTTTATTTTGTTAACCAAAAAACTGGTAGAAACATCTTGATAACGTGCAAACTTCAGCTGTATTTTAATCAGTAAAATGAGAAAAGCTTCTGTTGTAATCATCTTGACATTGTGCAAAAACATCACGGGGAACTTCACAATTTCTCCAGATAAAACCTTCAGCTTTGGATAGCAGCTTCTGCATGAAAGAAAAGTCTTCACTGTTTCTACACTCTGATACTTCGTAGGAGTACAGCTGGCATTGAATCTGAGTGTAATAAGCATGTTTTCTGTTCAGTGTGATGCTTGATGTACATGTTTGTCGCATCCCAAAAATTTGCTGGATTTTTTTATCTCTAACAGACGGACTGTCCCAGACCTGTTGATGGCCAGCCGGTCAGTGGAGGCTGCCAGGAATCCATGCTTGGTGGAGACACGCAACCCTGAACGGAGCAAGGTAATGTCTTCGTTCTCCTTCATATCTGTTATCAATTTATACCTTTGTGTTGCTGCGTCCTCTCTTCACTGCACGACTGTGCGTGTTTCTGCCTCAATTAAATCTGATTGTGCTTGTGAGACATTTAAAGATGCTTTGAACTTCTGGCAGGTCTCTCTGATGGTGTGGAGACTGGACAGGGGCTGTGGTCGTCAGCGTCATCTGCCAGAGGGTCTGGATCGAGAAACCGTAGCCAGGGGCACAGAATACCTCAAAAGAAAAAAACATGTAGCTTTAAAATCTAGACAAAATAAAGGAATTAAAGGTTCAGTCTGCAGTTTCTGTAGAACAACAGCACTTAGAAAAAATTTCAACAAGCAAAGCATTCTGATCCCTCCCCCTCAGAGCCATATATGGCACTGCCCCCTTGTGGTCTGTTAAAATTCAAATTCAAGCTCTGTTTTTATTGGCTGATTCGAATTCAAGCTCGGTTTTTATTGGCTGGTTACAAACTTTGTTTTTATTGGCTGGAAAATGGCGGGTCACTTTTTCTTTTTAGAAATGCTTATTTACCACCTGGAGAAGCAAGGGGACAATATTTTTTTTTAGTTTTTTCAGAGATTACCTCTCTAACATCAATCTAGTGACAGAGTGAAGAAATATGTTAAAATATATATTGTTTGAAAAGTTACAGACTACATTACAATCTTACATACCCCAGCTTTAAAGAAACATACAGATAAGCGTTAGTGGTTTTTAAAGTTTACTACTACACCTGCAAAAGGTTAACAATGGCTCCACGCTCAAAATGTCCTTGTGAAGACCAGTGATGGGCTCATTCCGTCATCAGGATGTCGTGGGTCAAAACGCAGGCTGTTCAGCGTTCTCCTGGAAAACTTCTCGACGCAGATGTCATGCCTTAAATGACACCAACATGAAAAATGTGGTTGATATCAAACACATATTAGCAAATCTGTTTGTAGAAGTGTTTTTTAAAAAAAAAAAAACTATTCCAGATCTTACAATTGTAGAAAACATTTAAAACCGTACATATGTGATTGCATTTATTTATTATCTAGTGCCACTAGAAAACCACAATAATTAACACAATACAATAAACTACAATTGTACAATGTTGAATAGTTTTTTGACTGGAATAAGACAAAATAAGTGATATTGTATTATTCTAGTTGTTGGTGAAGTTTGACTGAAAGTCACCTTTCTGGGTATTTGTGTTATAAGCATAATATGAAATTTCTGGAGGAACACTGATTAAACTCACTTTAAAACTTGCAGCTCATCCCAAGTAGCAGGTGCAGTTCGTTTGTGGGCTGGTTCCTTCCATGTACAAGGTAACTGGGTGCAGGTTGGTTTTTAATGTATTTCAAACATGGTTGCAGCCACCTCCTTGTCTGCAAAAACAAACACAATATACTGTACAACCATATTGTATGGTCAGGAGGCTGAGAGGTGACCGAGCGTTCTCAGTCGCTGCCCCTAAACTGTGGAACGAGCTGCCTGTGCACGTCAACCCGGCCGAAGATTGCCGAAGTCCGGAGTAACGTCAATAGAGGCTCCTCTCAGGCTCCTCTCAGAGGAGTGAGTTCGCGATGGAGGCTTATGAGAGTCAGAGTTAAAACTGCAGTTAAAATTGTGGGTGCAGAGGTTCTAAATATTTCCTGGTGGGCTGTGTTCAGGAACAGCACTCCCTGGTTTTTTCGCCACGCGCAAGCTGCCACACACACATACTGGACCTGCATGCCACCGCGAGCTGCCAACACACACATACTGGACCTGACACACCGCGCGCAAGCTGCCACACACATAGACTGGACCTGCACGCCACCGCGAGCTGCCACACACTGGACCTGATACACCACGCGCAAGCTGCCACACACATAGACTGGACCTGCACGCCACCGCGAGCTGCCACACACATACTGGACCTGCACGCCACCGCGAGCTGCCAACACACACATACTGGACCTGCACGCCACTGCGAGCTGCCACACACACATACTGGACCTGACACACCGCGTGGGAGCTGCCACACACACATAGACTGGACCTCACGTCACGCGCGCAGGTGTATTAAATAGAGCAAAAGTCTCCGATTTCTCATGTCGAGATGCAAGCTCTCGCTGGTCGGTCACTTTATAAATCCATTATGAATTCTTTAGATTTTGGGGAAATAATGAACAACGCCATCCTTCCAGGTATTGCTGCAGAACTGTGCAACACATCGGTTAGGCATTTTCTTCGTTGTCTTCGTAACTTCTCTGGTCTGAAAAAAGAACGCTACGGTGATGCATGCATTCAAGGCGGAATCTTCAGTTACGTGAATGCCCATATATGGAGAGGGGCAGGGTTTGCCGGAGCTGGGGCTAAAATCTCACGAAAATCATGAAATAACACATTTTGCGTTATTACTCTACAATATCAATAAAACGCTACTGTTTTATTTTTAAAGTCACTACTACATATTAATGGCGATGAAATTTGAAAACATGCTGGGTGTTGTCCTTTAAGCTCATGACACCCTTGTGCTATAAAGTCAGCTAAGAAAAAAATTTTAAGCGTTTATTTAGCTAAATTTAAAGAAAGAAAGCGTCCGGTCCGACCCGCCTGTATAAAAATCGGCGAACTATTTTTTAAAATCCAGCTGATTTGAACATTTTGTTAGTTTGGTTAAGCTCAGGAGCCCGTTTGCTGTAAAGTCAGCTAAGAAATATAGATTTTTAAGCGTTTATTTAGCTAAATTTAAAGAAAGAAAGCGTCCGACCCGCGTGCATGCAAATCGGCGACCTACTTTTTAAAATCCAGCTCAGACCAGCTGATTTCACATTTGGTTAAGCTCATGACACCCTTGTGCTATAAAGTCAGCTAAGAAATATTTTTTTTAAGCGTTTATTTAGCTAAATTTAAAGAAAGAAAGCGTCCGGTCCGACCGCCTGTATCAAAATCGGCAAACTATTTTTTAAAATCCAGCTGATTTGAACATTTTGTTAGTTTGGTTAAGCTCAGGAGCCCGTTTGCTATAAAGTCAGCTAAGAAAAATATTTTTTTAAGCGTTTATTTAGCTAAATTTAAAGAAAGAAAGCGTCCGGTCCGACCCGCCTGCATAAAAATCGGCAAACTACTTTTTTAAATCCAGCTGATTTGAACATTTCGTTAGTTTGGTTAAGCTCAGGAGCCCGTCTGCTATAAAGTCAGCTAAGAAATATTTTTTCTCGCAAAGAAATAATTGTTTTTACCGTGTTTCCTTGTGAAGTTCTTCATACTCGCTCGCTTCTGTCGCCGCCATTTTAAGCAGGGCAAATGAGGCGCTGACACGTCACGTAGCGGTGACGCATAATAGATGCGTATTAAACACCGAAGCGTATTATGTAAGTTTTTTTTTCTGGTTTATTTCCAATAATTGGACAAAGCGTATTATACACCGGAGCGTATTTTACACCGACGAATACGGTAGGTCGCACCTTTTTATGTTTTTTTCAAGGCCTGTGACCTATACTCAGGTGCGACCTATATATGGCTTGTTATCACTTTCGGTGAAACAAATTTTTAAATCCAGCTCATTTCACAATTACGTTCATTTATTAAGGAAAAGTTCAGCTCAGACATATATTTGCTATAATTTTTATCAAACAAATAATTGTTTTTAAGTGTTAATCTTCTTAAAAGCCTTGCTGTGCGCTCCTGTGGCAGACATTTGCAGCAGAGCTAAACGTAGGTGCGACCTATACACCAGTGCGACCTATCTAGGGATTTTTCCAATCTACAGGGAACCCCCGACCTACGTACGAGTTTGGGACCTAAGAACCGTTCGCAGCTCGATCCGTTCGTAGGTAGGGGGTGAAAATTATATTTAAAAAAAAAAATTATTCATTCATTCATTCATTCAACCTTTATTTATCATGCTAACGGAGCGCGCGCACACATTTAAGCATGTAAAGTAGTGTACTGTAATGTTAAACATTGCTATTCACATTTACAGAATAAATAAAAATATATTTTCTTACTTTGAGATGGTCAAAGCCGACATCTTAGGTTGCCATGCGTTGATTGTTGTCGGGCCTAGCAGCCCCGCCGGCCGGCCAGTGAACCACCGCAGCCGCTCCAGACCTGTGTTAGCTAGCTGGCTAGCTTCTGCTAGCCAAGCCATGAGCTGGTGTTGGAGCGGCGGCGCGATCAATCTGCAGCTTCTGCTGCTGCCTTAGACATCCACAAAGTTCACAGAGACGTTTCCAGCTCGTAATTAATCCATATGAAGCCATCCTGGTCACCAGTCTTCGGCCGGCTACCGTGTTAGCTCCCGTGTTAGCTTCTGGAGCTAGCCAGGCCAGAGCCAGGCCGGAGGTGTAGCCAGGCCGGCCGGAGGTGTTCCCGCGGCGGCCTGGCACGATCTGCGATAAATCCGCTGCTGCCTTAGACATCCACAAAGTTCACAGAGACGTTTCCAGCTCGTAATTAATCCATATGAAGCCATCCTGGTCACCAGTCTTCGGGCCGACTCCCGGCAGCTAACCTAAGATGGCGTCCGGTGTTCTACATGAATTTGTGACCGGAGACCCCAGTGACTGAACCTAAAACGCCGTCCGGTGTTCTACATTAATTTGTGACCGTGTAAACTGAAGACCTACTTCCTGTTTCCCAAGATTGCTCAAAAATGATCAGAAATGATCTTTTTTATCATAATTATTATTTATAAAGCCTTTAAAACAACCAGAGCTGCAACAAAGTGATGTACACATGAAATTAAGAACATTTAAACACAAAAAAAAAAAAAAAAAAAATTTTTTTTTTAAATTCATATTTTTATTAAATATGATATGTTCGTAGGTCCCGTGGTTCGCAGGTCGATGGGGTCGTAGGTCGGGGGTTACCTGTATTGGTGATAATTGGACAATGCGACCTATACACAGGTGCAACCTATACACCAGAAAATACTGTATATCTTATATCATTCAGCTCTGTTCGTTTTTGCAAAATAAATTATAAATATATTAAAATTTCATTCCAAGTTATGGTAGTTTTTTCTCTGGGACACGCCCCTAAAAATCTGCGCACTTCCGCAAAACGTCATCGTGACGTGCATTTGGGCAGAAGGCAGAGCCTTGCCCGTTTGTTTGGTGTGTTAACTGCTTGCCATACAGATTCTTTTTCTGAAAGATCGCCTCTTTTTTTTGTGTAACTTGAAAAATGCCGTCACGTTGTAGCGCATTTGGGTGTTCTAATATCAGCAGTGAACAAGTGAGCCTTCACAAATTTCCAAAAGATGAGAAACTTCGACAAGAATGGACAAGTACAGAGAACGAGGGACCGGTGGGTAGAGTCGTATGTCTGCAGCAACCATTTTACTGCCAATTGTTTTCAGGAAACACCTGGTATAAAGAATCTTTAGGATTACCAGTAAGATGTAGAAGACTTTTAAAACTGGATGCTATTCCTACTATTTTTAAAAGAAAATCTACTGAAGAAAGTGCCACAGGAGCTACCACGTCAAAACAATGCAGGCAAGCTACTAGATCAATTTATAGATACTGTAAACAAAATATTCTAAGCAACAGTCAGTATGGATTCAGAGCAAAAAACTCTACATCAATGGCTCTCATGGAATTAATGGAACAAATTACTACTGCTGTCGATCAAAAACAATATTGTGTCAGTATTTTTGTTGATTTAAAAAAAGCATTCGATACTATTGATCACACCATTCTCCTTGAAAAACTGAACAAATATGGTATTAGAGGACCAGCATTACAGTGGGTATCTAGCTACTTAAAAGATAGGAAACAATTTGTACAAATAAATGATGTAAGATCTGACCTCTGTAATATCACATGTGGAGTTCCCCAAGGCTCTGTACTTGGACCAAAGCTATTTATTTTATATGTGAATGACTTGGTAAATGTGTCAGGACTCCTTAAATGTATACTTTTTGCTGATGATACCACATTTTTCTGTTTAGGTGAAGATATAGAACAAATGTTGGAATTGATAAAGACAGAATTTACCAAAATACAAACTTGGTTTAAAATAAATAAATTATCATTAAATCTAGAAAAAACTAATTACATGATATTCAGTAATAAAAAGAAAACTGTTGATGTTCCACTCAAAATTGAGGGTGTTGAGATTTGTAGAGTGAGTGAGGTGAAGTTTTTGGGTGTTATCATTGATGACAAACTGACATGGAAACAACACATAAATTCTGTAAGAATAAAAATAGCTAAATCGATTGCAGTACTGTACAAAGTCAGAGACCTATTGAATGATAAAGCTCTGTATTTGTTGTATAACACAATCATTGTTCCACACTTAATCTATTGTATTGATGTTTGGGGGAATGCGTGTAAAACAATCACAAAGCCTATTTTTGTATTACAGAAAAGAGCTGTAAGAATTATCACTAGAAAACATTACCGTCATCCATCAAGTACATTATTTTATCAACTGAAGTTATTGAAGTTCCATGATTTGGTAGACTATAATATTTTATCAGTTATGTATAGGGCTCAAAATAATGCATTACCTTTAAATATCCAAATGCATTTTGTTAAAAGACAAAATTGTTATAATTGTAGGGATACAGCACTCTCATGTCCGTATGGGATGTGGGCCTCTCCACATCTCTCTGAAACTCTCAGTGTTACACCTTCTTGAAGCTCTCAAGGAGACAAGTGGACACCATTTTTGTTACAATTATTTTGAATTAATGGACACCAATTAATCAGATTGAACTTTCTTTTTAATGTGTGTTAATTCAGAATTGATCTACAGTATATTTTTGTCATGTAATGATGATTTACTAAGCTGGTATATTTTAAATATGCCAAAGTTAAGAGAACACCTCAGAATGATCTTGCTCTAAACTGTCTGCTCTATGCAGAATAACTGTCTAAAAGTTGACTGAACAATCCGTCGTATTTGTTTGAAGTGTTTTTGGAACGAAGGAAAAGTTCTAGACATAACTTGCTTTCTGTCTCCCGTCCTTTCTAAAAACAATGAATCTGTTCTCAAAACAAATTACATGGCTTGTTCACATGCACCTGCATCGTCTGACGCATGTTTCTCTATGTACTGTCTACCCTATCATCTGTCACTCAAACTCACTCACTTGCAAAGTCACACCCTCTCTAGGGGTACGACAACCAATCAGCAGGAAGTATGTGACTAAGTCACACCCCCTTCTTAAAGGGACACTTCCTGTTGATTCTTCGAGTGCAAAGGGAACCACGAGCTCAACAACAGTGAGTTCTCTGGGACAATGAAAGATGCATAGACGTCTTTCTCCAAGCTGATGGACGTCCGGCCATCAGTCAAAGGCCCACGTCTTCAGCGAGGCTTAAACAGCACGTCAGCTGTGAGCCACCTGAGTATCCCAGCTTCAAGCTGTGAACTCTTCCTGGAAGTTATCTTGAAACCAAGCCAGAGCTGATAACATCACTCTGGGAGGCTGAAGCAGACCTCACGAGACCGTGGCAAGATGAAAATTTGTTGCCTGTAAAATGCAGCAAGGCATGCGCGTCTGGCTTGACTAATTTACTGGAGTCGAGATAAGAAAATCTTCACAAAGGTAAACGTCGTTTCATCACGGTACGGATGTCCAGCCGAAACCGACCAGAGGATGAGCCACTCTGGTTAAACATCTCAAGATAAGATTCAACCATTTCCTTTCTTTAATCTTCCTCCTTAACTCCTTATGTTTATTTCTAAATGTAAACTGTAAGTTTGTGCCACAGAAATAAGTTAATATAAGACCCATTAACTTGTGTTCTGTTGTCTTATGTTTTAATCTGCTGAAAAGTTAGTTATAAGTTGTGATCGATCAATCTATGTAAATATGTTGTGATTGTAATTTGATGATTTTGTTATTAAATGACTCTGCCTTTGGTAGGTCAACATAATAACGTTTCCTGTCAAGTTACATTACATTCACTGAGCCACAGATTTATTGATTTAATCTGAAAAAGTTGAGAACCCGTATAACTGATGATAAATTTGTGTCAGTCTAAACCTGCTCAAATCTATCATCTAAATTATAGATAAGTCAGCAAACTGACGTATTTATCTATATTATTACATATGTATACATATATGTGTATATTATATATACACATACATATGTATGTATGTATATATATA
>JBBPBX010062863.1:6977-20699 GCA_038048925.1 Garcialebias charrua
ACCACCACTGTATTGACATTTTTGTTTGCTCTGAATTACTTTTGCAAACAAAATGTTTTGATTTTAAAGCACAACCACCCAATAAAATTATGCATATTTTGGTCTCAAACAGTAAACTGTGATTGCGATGTTAAAAATCAAGCATTTGTAAAGCTAAGGTCATTTAAAGAATTTCAAATGTCATATAAATGTGAAAAATAATACCAAACTAATAAGATACCCCCCACTCCCCCTTTGAGGTTTGCTGTTAAACAACCTTTTTCACTTGTTTGTTCCTTATCTCCTTAAAAAAATTGTTTTTGTGAAGCTGACGTGTTTCCAATTTGGTAACTGACATGGAGCACACAGAGGTGGCACATTAGTGTTTGCTTACACAACAAACCAGCATGATGGAACGAGGCACACCAATCACACCGACCACACTCAGTGACTGCCTTTTATGCATTTCATATCAGCAGCGGATCACCTTTGACCCCTCATTTTGCTTCGGTATTTTCTCACACTCACTTCTCACACATGAAACAAAGCTTTATCAGATGAGAGCTGATGTGCAAAAAGGTTGTAGAAAGGGATTTTTTTTTAGCATTCATGCATGTTCCGTTTACAACATATCTCATTAAGCTATTGTCTGCACAGTGTGTTATCACATTTAGACATTTGGCAGCAACCGGACATAAAAATGCCAAAATGTGAGGAGATGGCGTCACCAGAGACTTCTTTTACCACGACGACGGAGACCGATTCAAAAAGGGAGATCAATACCCAACCATGCAAGGTTTGAAAACAAGAACACCCAGGATAAGTAAAAAGTATTTAAATGTTTCTTTGTTTGGCGCCATTAAGGTAAACAGGTTTTTCATCATGAAGTTTTCAACAATGCATGAAAAAATTTTCAGTATCAGAATTTGTTTTCTTGTTTTTATTTATTTTATTTATTTATTAATTAATTAATTTATTAGTATGCAGTATGCAGGGGGCTATTGCACATTTCCATATCTATATATTTTTTTTATTCTGGGTTTGCCAGTGGTGGGATGTAACTAAGTACAGTACAAGTTTGTTACTGTAGTTAAGTACATTTTTCATGTATCTGTACTTTACTTAAGTAGAGTTAAACGAGGGTACTTTTGACTTTTACTCCACTACATTTTACATGAAGTATCTGTACTTTCTACTCCACTACATTTTACATGAAGTATCTGTACTTTCTACTCCACTACGTTTCTATAATGCGTTGTGTTACAAGTTACATTCACGTTGTTTTATTTATTTATTTGTTTGTTAGTTTGAAAGTAACCAATGGCGAGAGGGGAGTTGGTCCATTGAATCACTGCAACGTGGGCAGGTATATATTCTAGTATATACGTCATTGAGCTGGTCGCACCTGCAGCACCACTAAATCACCCACAATGAATTCCACCATGGAGAGTCAGCCAGAAGGTACGCTCCACCCATGGCCTCATTGAAAAATTATTGAAAGACTATTGAAATATTATATTGAAAGACTATTGAAAGACTATTGAAATATTATATTGAAAGACTATTGAAAGACTATTGAAAGCCTGTTCAGTGCAGCAGGACATATTCTCTCTCCCAAAAGAGCCTGAATGGACTCTAAAAACTTTGAAAACCAACTTTTTCTGAACTTGAACAAGAAATTCTTGCTGCAATATTAAAATGTGTCAGTTCATGGGATGTTAGGACAGGAGACTAAATGATTTGACACTCAGGTCCAAGTTTTGAAAATGGTGTCAGGAAGTTAAAATATTTTCAACTATTGACCCATTACAAGGTTGACTACTAGACAGTACTTTAACTAGAGTTGGTGACAAACTGGAGTTGAAACGATCAGAGCCTGTTCCTTTGTTAGGTCTAATGCTCCTTTTTTCACACAGACAACTTTTACTTAAACGTGTTCACTGCAGTTAACATGACACAACGATTTTGCTTTGTGTTAAATAAGAACATTCAAAGGTACAATCATTCCTCTTTCTTATTTAACTTAATGTCATTAACTCACCTCTGAAATTCTGACACACAGAATCACAAGTCCAAGTGTGAACTGTGTCACACAATAAAAACATGCACTATCTGCAGCATTGTTCACTAAAATGGCTCAAAACTACAGAAAATATACACACGGTAGGCACACCTAATGATGTAGAGCATTGTATTAGTTAATACTTTCAGCAAGTACTTTTACTTTTAATACTTTAAGTATTTTAAAAGCAAGTACTTATTTACATTTACTTAAGTAAAAACATAAATGTGGTAATTCTACTTTTACTAGAGTACATTTTTGTCTGTTTATTTGTACACTGACTTTAATTAAAACAGTGCTTGAGTACTTTCCACACCACTGGGGTTTGCACTGGTTTACCAGTTCATGTCCTGTCCATTTATCTTATGTTGAGCCTTGATGCAGTCTATCAGCCTGTGTTTAAGGTCTTGTCGCTTTAAAGCCTTCATCCTTGACAGCCTCTTTGCTCTAACAGACCAACCCGAAGCAGTTATCTACAAGCAAGCGTCAAAAATAGCATTATTGTCTCACTGTTATCATTACTTAATGCCAATCTCTACTTCTCCTAGAACGAGTACAAGAGACATCAACACAGCAAGGAAAAACTTTTGAAACAATAGTTTTATATAACAAAACATCTTGAGCTTTATGCCTTGCTTGTGGTAAAAGCACATCTGCAGCCTGAAAAGGTTCCTCCTGAAGGCCCATTAGTGTTGTCAATGGACAGATACGGCCTTAAAAGCACAAACGGTGAGTTACTGTGAAGTGTGCGACCTAAACCCTCCTAATGTGCTCGTGTTCTTATCTGCTTAGCGCTCATCACACTGAACTCGGAGACGTTGGAGAATAGTTCGCATCTCTGCTCATTTGATTGATCATTGCTCAACTGATAGGTAAAATATGTGGTTTAATTAAAAGCATTGCTAATTAAGAATATTCATCTTTTAAATAAACATCATTTTGTTCATTGTTTATTTTGGAGATTGCAGCTGCTGTATTGCTTTCTTACTTTGAAATACAACTTTTAATAGAACCTGGAAATTTATTAAAAGATTTTAGTATACAAAATGGGGGAGTAGTGGTAATGAAGTTAAAGAAGGCGAGCCTGTGATCAGAAGGTTGCCGGCTTGAGCACCGGACGGGCGAGGGCCAGATGAGGCCCCTGCCCTCATTAGCACCACCATGGACCCCTGAGCAAGGCCCCTTAACCCCCGTCTGCTCCCCCAGACACTCTAGATGGCAGACGCCCTGTGTGGCTCTGCTCCACACAGAGGGTTGTGGTTGCTCGGTGGTTTGTGGTTGTCAGGAAGGGCGTCTGGTGAAAAAACAATTGCCAAGTCTGTATGAGTTTGTTTACTGTGGAGACCCCTGAAGAAGGGAGCAGATGAAAGGAAAAAAAAGTGCACAATACAGTATATTCACTACTGGTAGCACGGCAGCACAGTTTGTAGAGCTGTCACCTCTCAGTGACAAGGTTGATGGATTGAATCTCAGCAGGAGGCCTTTCTGAGTGGAGTTTGCATGTTCTCTCCGTGCATGCGTGGGTTTTCTCCGGGTACTCCAGTTTCCTCCCACAGACCAAAAACATGCATGTTAGGCTGATTGGGAACTCTAAATTGTCCCTAGGTGTGAGTGAGAGAGTGAATGGTTGTTTGTCTCTATGTGTCCTTGTGATGGACTAGAGACATGTCTAGGATGTTCTCCACCTTTTGCACAGTGCTGGATATGGGCAACAGTGACTCCCGCAACCCGAAAAAGAAGAAGCAAGTAAAGCTAATGGATGGATAATCATTACTAGGGCGGCTGTGGCTGAGTGGTTAGAGCAGTTGTCCTCCTTTGCAAGAGTTGGGGGTTCGATTCCACCAGCAGTGACATGCTGAAGTGTCACTGGGCAAGGCACTGAACCCCTCATTGTCTCCGATGTGTGTCCCATCAGTATGTGAAAAAGCACTGATGAGTCTTTGTACAGAAATAGTAGAGTGCTGTATGAATGGGTAAATGAGGCACAGATTGTAGTGCAAAGCACTTTGAGTATCTTGATGAGATAGAAAGGTGCTATATAAGTGCAGTCCATTTACTATCATTGCATATAACTACTACCTTATTACTAGAGGTATAATCGTACTTGTGTAGGGGTACAGGTAAACGGTCAGATTGACTGAACCGTACAGTACACCAGAATGTAAGAATGTAGACAGTTACTGTTTACCAACTTACTTACGTAATTATTCACGGGTTCTCTCTTTTTTGGATTAAACAATATATTTTGTGACCAGATGATGAGAGAATGAAATGAAACATTAATTATAGTTGACCCAGCAGAACTGGAATCATTTATTAACAAATCATAAATTTAACATCATAACATGTACACTTTCATTGATTGATTGATCAGATTTTCCTATAATTTAAACGTCAGCGGATTTGAATTGTGAACAACAGAACAAGTAATAAGATGATATTATTACTTATATCTGCAGGCACGCTTAACTTAATGTTACTGGCAGAATAAGGAGTATAGTTAAGAGGAAGGAGGAAGGAAAAGAGGGGTAGTTATCTTGAAATGAGTTTAACCAGAAACATGGCACACTCTTTGGACGACGTCAGCCGAAACACCGGTCCACTAATGAACATCAACTTTTTACCTTGCGAAGACTTATCGGCCCAAGCTCCGGTAAAGTGGGGCCAGCATTAAACGTGCACGGATCGTTCGTCCAGCTACATTAAAAAAAGGTCTCCCTGTGTGTTCCCAACAGTGTTCCAGTTGTCCGCGTCAATCGCCCCAGGTAGCGGCTCTTGTTCCGGTTTGGTTTCCAAGATAAATTATTCCTCAAGGGGAAAATTCATTCAAAGTTAGAGCTATCAGCTCAAGGCAGACTTATAGCGAGCGTGCCATAAATCCTTAGCTGATGAACAAGTCTTTGACTCATGACTGTTCATCCAGCTTTATGAGAAAATATCACATCCGAGCATGTCTCCCGTAGAACTGAACAGTTCCAGGAAATGAGCGCTTTTGTAGAGCGCTTGACATCAGCCGTACTCACTCCGTTCATTGATTCTTGTGACGAGAGTAGGAGTGGTTTAGCCGAGGTCATAGGGTTTACTAGAAGTCAAGGCATGAAGAATTGTTTAGAGGAAAAACAGAGAGTTGTTTTAGAAGTGAGAAGAATACAGACACCAGGTTTATGATTTAAACTGATGAGCTGTTTCTAACTTCTAAACAAAAACTGAAAAGTACAATTTGACATATCCTTTGACTTAGACAGAGTTTTGATTACCACCATATTGAACATTAACAATGACCATTCAACATATTGAAGAATAACACCAGCATAATAACAATGATCATAGAGTGACAGAAGGTTATTCTTTTGATATATCTGAATTAGGACACATTAAAAAGCCTTGGTGATTTAATTTATGTTTTTGTGTTCAAACTAATGGAATAAGTGTCCACTGCCTTTTCTTGAAGGTTTCAAGAAAAGGTGTCTCACTGAGAGTTTCAGAGAACAAAGGTGTACCATTAAGAGTTTTCAGAGACCAGGTGTATCACTAAACTTGTGTAGCAAAATGTTTCAGTTAAGGAAAAACAAAAACTTTAGCAGCAGTGGTGAACCAATGTTTTAAAAAGTCAGTTTTAGAAGCGGGTGATGTAGATGAAATAAGAATGGTCTTGAGAGACTGTTGAGGCAAAGCAGGACATGTTTCTGTTGGGATTACTGTTTTGTGTGCTGGTACAGAATATTGTTTGCCAGCTTAAATGTTCTGATTACCAATTGATCATTGTGGCTACTAAATCTTCTTTCAAAAACGCTCTCAAGCAGTTATAACATACAGTTAAAAAGAAGATTCACCCACAGTGAACAAACCTTACTGAAGACAAAGTTTCTCACGGTGTTTTATTAAATGAAGTTTTTCCCTAACTACTTTCAAAATAAATAAAACAAATTTATTGTTGAATTATGCTTGCAGCTAAACTCGATGGATGTCGAGAAGTTCCAACAGCTTTCAAATAAGCTCAGCTCCACTTTTCAGCAACACTACCAAAAACGCCATGATGTGCAAAAATTTTAGACAGGGAAAGTAAAAGTGTTTTGGAGATTTCATAGCAACTTTTGAAATTCCTGTTATGAAATATTGTTGCAAGTGTTACTCAGCACTGGGATGCTGTGCTCACCAGCATAACAAAAGTGGATGATATGACAAGCAGGTGCTTGCTTAATCAATAGGGGGCGTAAACCTGCTGCATGCATAGTCTTTCAGTGTTCTGTGGGTATACAGGAACATATAGGGGTGTATAGGAACAGTTTTATATGTGGTCTAATGAGATGTTCCTTCATATTAATGTGACTTTGGTGTCACAATAGTTTATATATGCTTGAATAACCTCACATTGTCCACAACAACTGGGAGGAGATTTAGCTCTTTCTCTCTACCTAGCATCCTCTGTCATCTGAAACGTATCTCTTCTCTCCCGTAACGTCTTCCTATGCTTCACTGCATGCCATTTCTGAATTTCTGTGAGGACACCCGTTGTTTTTATTCTGCACCATGAACCAACAGCAACATTGAATTGAAGTGGTAATAACTTGACAAACAACAGCAGAACAGTGTGTTGAAGTGCAACAGCCGAGGGAAAAAAAATCACCACCCCATAATCCAAAAGAAAGTTAACAGAAAACACTTCAAATTATAGTTTTATCAATCCAAATAGTAAAAGTGATTTTAGTCTGTCATAAATCTCTCTCTTATGGTAATTTATTTGAAGATGAATACAAAATTCTAATTGCCGAGTGCACCATCAGTAATTAGTACTGCTTAGTCACTAAATGTTTCATTATACTGTATATGTCTCTTATCACTGATTTTTAACATTAAAAGCCTCAAATGTGCAGTTAGATATTCCTTTTTTCATACACCACTTATATATATATCAAAGCAAACCCTCCTCTGTAAGATACTGCATGTTCTTGCAAGCAATTGTGTCGAGAGTCAAGTTTCTAAAATTAGACGCACCTCTCATGGAGGTGGGCTAACTACAACTGAGCAACCACAGGCTGCAGATGAAGGAGAAATTGTCAGGGTGAGATCTCAGGTTACTGAACTCCGTAGGAATATCATGTCAGATATTGACTTGACATTATGGCATCCATAGTCTGACTGCAAGAGGCTGCAGATCCTCTGACAATACAGGCTTGTCTCTGAATTACAGTTAAATGTGCATAGCCTATACAGATATGTACACTGCCATACAGTAAAGAATGAAAGCACGATGAAGGGCGGCTCATTCCGCATTGTATCAAACTTAAATTTAAATAAATAAATAAATAATGCCATTTTAAGGCCATTTTGGATGAAGACAAGCGTTATTGCGCAAGTTGTAAACAAATATTTTGCACAATGTGTTGTACTCAAAGTATGACTTGATGACACTGCTCGACTACTACCACACCAAGAGGACATTGGCTCATAGCATTTTGGTTTATCTTTATGTCAGATACGGCAGCCATCTTGCACTGGGTTGACTCCAAAAAAAAATCATTTGTAGGTGGACACGCAATGATTATTTTCCAACAGGTTCATTAAATTTATTGTGTACTTCATGGGATATTTGAAAATGAATTTCGTTGTGCTTCGGTGCAATGACAATAAAGCTGATTGTGATATTTTGCTAACAGACACAGTTGGCTTCAGCAGTTCATGGTAATTTTTTTAACCCGATCTCATGCGATTAGTCACTGCCTGACGTAAAAGTTGCAGATGACTCTCAGCTACTACCCCACCAAATTTTTGATCGGTATCTGTAAACCTGACTGGAATTAAACCAGTTAGTACTTTTTTGTTAAGCTCAATTAAGGCTCCCACATACTTGGGCGTACTTCACTCCGCAGAGGTCCGCACACACTGGATTAGACTCGACGCGGACTCGAAGTGGACATCCGTAAGCCATGTCTGTGCAAAGATCAATTTTTACTACCATTATTGGCACCCCTCACCAGGTATAAACTTCAACTATAACAACAATTTCCTTTTCTGGACAAGACATCCCCCTCTCCACCTCTGTTACAAATCTTGGAATAAAAATGGACTCTCATCTTACATTTGAAAATCACATTAAGCATCTGTTTAAAACCTGCTTCTTCCATCTTCGAAACATCTCCAGACTTCGCCCATCTCTAACTTTTTCTGATGCTGAGAAACTCGTCCATGCCTTTGTCTCCTCCAGGCTCAACTACTGCAACTCCCTGTTTATTGGAATCCCTGGTAAATACCTTCAGAAGCTTCAATACATTCAAAACAGTGCAGCAAGGATTTTGTTGAGAGCTCGTAAATTTGAACATATTACACCCATTCTCCATAACCTCCATTGGCTTCCTGTCACCTACAGAATTCAGTACAAAACTGCTCTCATTACACACCAATGCTTACACGGAACTTCACCTGACTATCTAAAGGACATTCTTGCACCATATTCATCCACCCGGAACAGTAATCTCCTTCACATTCCGAGAACCAAATTAAGGACCATGGGAGACAGGGCATTCTGTGTGGCTGCCCCCTGCCTATGGAACTCCCTCCCTGACTACCTGAGAGCTCCACAGTCACTGGTTGACTTTAAAAATGGCTTAAAGACATTTCTTTTTAAGCGCGCCTACTCTGCCTCCACATGATTTTATCTTTGATCTTAGTTGATATTATTATTGATTTTACTTGTTTTATCACTTGTTTTATTTGATCTTTGATTTTTGTCGCACTTTGTAGCACTTTGAGATTTTTGTTAATGAAAAGTGGGTTATAAATTACATTTATTATTATTATTATTATTATGTACATCAGTGTTGCACAATAAACTGCCCAGCGACGGACTGTTTTGTATACAACACCAATGTATTAAATTCCCCTTCTTAATCTGTGGTCTGGCTTAATGTCCTTTTCTGAAGTTTTTTTGCCAAGAGGCAAGCGATCTTTTCCTTCTTGTCCATTGACGCCAAGACTGAAATTGAGAGAAACGAATGAATTTGTCACAAGAGAATTAAAATCCGGCCTGGCGTGGCTGCAGGAGGGTCTGGAGATTTCCCGGTGGGTTGGTCTGATGTATGGGCTGCAGGGTCAGCGCTCCCTGTATTATTTTTATTTTTTTTACTTTTTATTAACAACATATAAACACAGAACACCGCTGCGGCTTCTCCTGGTCTACCAACTGCCTCTACCCAGGGCTGCCGGCAGCTCGTTTTTTTTTTTCTCGACCTGTCAATCATTCCAGTAGGCGTGTCAGCAAATGACCAATAAACAACCTCAATTTGTCCCGAAGGTAAACGCCCCTTGCCTGCGGAGCTGGGCTGCAGCCCATCAGGGTGGACGCTCGAGTATGAAGTCTCAACCATCACGGAGTTCACACAGTATGCCAGAGTATGTGGGAGCTTTAGCTTTGGCGGCCATCTTTAATTGGACCGACTCCAAAAGCTAATCACTTGTGGATGCAACGATTAAATCAGGAATTTTCATTCAAATTCAGGAGCTACTTTGCTAACACAATGTTTAGAAGAATACATGGTGCACACACAGACATGAGCAAAAACCTTTTCCCTACTTTGCCTTCAGTGGTGTACAAAGATCCAAAATGACTGCATCCTGCTTTTCTGCTTCTGCTGGGGATCAAATCGTAAATTTGCTGCCGTGTGAAACATTAAGCCTTGCTGAACTGTTTATGTGGGCAAGTGTATTAGAGGAATCTTTACTCACCTCTTCATCGTAGGCACTAGGCAGTTGCTCATCAAAGAGATTGGTTTTCTGACCCTTTTGTACCTTTTTTGCTGGACTGCAAACACTGATAAAGTGCCTGAGTCCATGCTCTCTAATGATGATGTATGAGAGTTATCCCGAGGATGTTGTCAGATCAGGGGATGTGCAGAGGGAGGGGTGACGGATGAAAAGTAGATTAAAAAAAGAAAAAAAAATGTAATTTTGAAACACTTTGTTGAGATGGAGACTTGCTCTAGAAATGTCAGGAAAAAATAGTAAAGAAACCTCGATCCGCTGAGTTAAATTGACCTTGTCACTGACTGTTAACCTCCATTAACTAATGTGTTTATCTGTAATTGAGTGAGTCACGACTTCAGCTATTACCAGAATAAGGGATCAAAGAAGTTAAAAAGCAGAAATTAGCTGTAAAACATCTAATAATTAACAGGCCTCGCATTTCTTTTACCAATGCATATTTCCTGACGCTTTTTGTGCCAGAGTTTTAGATGAAGATATGTTCAGAAAAAATATAGTTGTTGCCATTTTGGTCACTTTGTAAAACACTTCTTCACAATCTCATATGATATGAGGAATTGTGATGCTCAGAGCACATGTGATTCTCAGCTATAAAACATCAAATCTGAGCTCAGTATCTGTAGAAGTAACGGAGTTAAAGCTATTTATGTGTTAGCTATCACTCAAATAGCTGTGGCAGCCATCTTGAATTGGAGTAGCTCCAAAAGTTAATCAATTGTAAATGTTTACATTCAGTGATTGCACATTACAGGAAAAGGGGATAAAACATTATCACATGCCTTCACCTTTTGATACCAGGCAATAATGTCCTATATATAAAAAGGAACATTCATATTTAAACTTTTTTTTAAACGACACTTCTTAAGTAATGCAAAATATATCATAATGTTGCTCAGTTATATAAAAAGCTAAAAACAAAAGTTTTTGTGGCACTTTTAGATAACGCTGTTAGCTAAGAAGAATAGTTCACACATTCTTAAATACAATACATAAACTTTGATTTATGTACTGTTTATATTTTCCATTAGTTCTAAAAGCTGCTTTTTAACTTGCACCACTTTAACACAATGCATTTCAACAAAATTAACACAAAAAGGTGATGTAATGAACTATGTATACAGTTTATTTGTATATATTCTTTAGAAAAAAGTGAAACAGCAGATGCAAAAAAGGATGTTAACACATTTGAAAATATAAAAGCAAAATTGTATATAAGAAAATAAAATTTGAACATGTGATTATACTTAACACATTTCTTTTACTGTAGTATAAATAAATGATCAATATCTCAGACTCTTACTCAACTTTAGACTTTTGATTTAAGTTGGTTTTGCTTCTGGCTTCTACCTCATATCTGTACCAAATACCACAAGAAAAACTCTACAGAAGAAGAAGAAGAAGAAGAAGAAGAAGAAGAAAAAGAAGAAAAAACATAGATGATGAAATTTTATAAAATGCTGCAAAATGCAAAATTTGTAATTTTTACACATACCCAATGTTTTGCACTGCTACTTGTGGTCAATAATTTACACTATGCCTTGCCTGGGGCTGGTTAATTATAGTAAGGCATCTATTTTATTCTTAACGTTGGGTATATTTTTAATAACCCGGGGTAATGCTCATGAATTCTTTGTCAAACGTAAGAAAAAAACAAACTAACTGTTAAATCAGCACTTTATACGCCTCCCAAAGGAGCCACACTAATTAAATTGCACAATATTTATTTATTTACTTGTTTACTTTGCCGCAACCTTAGATTTATATTCAAATTTGGGTTAAACATGTTCAAAATCATTTTAATAAAAACTGTCTGGAAGCAATTGGGTTTACTATAAAGTTATTAGGATCACACAAGCATTTTTATAGTTGCAAACAATTTTATTGTTTTTATGAAAAGAAAAGAAAACACTAATAAAGAAATTACTGGCTCTGAGCAAGAATGGAACAGCAGCTGGATAAAAAAATCAAATCAAATCATGACAAAACCTGTATAGCATGATGTTTTAAACTTGTTAAACCACACATACACACAAAGGAAAATGTTGAAACCACTGGGTCATCTGCTTTGCCAAAGAACGTGCACTGTTCTATTTACATATGAAGGTTTGATGGATTTTTGCACAAGATTTTCGCATGCCCCTTTTTTGAAGAACAATTTGTAAGCAGATCTGACAACTGGTGTTGTGGACATGTTTTCTACAGGACAGCCGATCCCGAGGTTCCCGAACAAAAATAAAACGGAAGAAAATATTTCTGATGGCTCAAATAGCATGACTGAAAAACCTGAAATGTTCAGAACATTCTGTAAACTTTGGTTTGTTCTGCAGCTGCTACCCACTCAAACACTTCAAACAAGCAGGTGCACGATGTTTGTCTAGAGTGCACAGGAGATGGGTCAACGTGCAAAGAGCATCACAATTGACACGTACACTCACCAGCCACTTGCTCAATTGCTTCTTAACAAAATAGCTAATTAGTCAGTTATATGGCAGCAAACCAGTCCATTTAGGCTTCTAAATGTGGAAAAGATGACGTGCTGAAATACAAACATCATCATCATATTAGAGAAGAAAAGGAATTTAAGTGACTTTAAATGTGTCATGGTTGTTGGTGCCAGAAATACTGGTCTGATTATTTTTCAGAAACTGCCGATCCACGGGGATTTTCAAACACAAACATCTCTACGGTTCAAAGAAACTCATCAGATGAGATTGTGTTTTTCTAGTTGTTTATTCTCCAGTTTTGGTGAGCCTGTGCAAAATAATCATAACAGCCTTGGTTGTAATGTGCCATTATTTCAGTTATTGTTGCTTTGTATCCATTCAAATCAGTTTTCCCATTCTCCTCTGACAGCAACAATTTTCACTCACAAAACCACTGCTCACTGGACATTTTCTCTTTTTGGACCATTCTCTGTAAACCAAAGATGGTCTGCTCTGGCACTTGCAACCATGCCTGGTTCAGAGTCATTATCCGTTTTGCCCCTATTCAGTTTAAACTTCAAGTTATCTCAATCTTCTTCTTCTTCTTCTTCTTTCAGCTTTTCCCTCTTCAGGGGTCGCCACGGCGAGTCATCCTCCTCCATCTCACTCTGTCCTCTGCATCCTCTGTCTTCACTCCACCTCCATGTCCTCTCTAACTGCATCCATATATCTACTTTTTGTCTTTTTTCTGGCAGCTGCATTTCTAACATCCTTCTACCAATATACCCACTGTCCCTCCTCTGAACATGTCCAAACCATCTCAGTCTGGTCTCTCTAACTTTATCTCCCAATTGTTCAACATGTGCTGTACCTCTGATTATCTCATTAATCTTATCTATCCTTGTCACTCCTAAGGAGAACCTCAGCATCTTCATTTCTGCCACTTCCAGTTCTTTCTCCTGTCTTTTTATCACTCTGCCGCTGTTTCCAGACCATACAACATAGCTGGTCTCAACACTGTCTTGCAAATTTTTCCTTTGACCTTTGCTGACACCTTTTTGTCACAAATCACTCTTGAAAATTTTCTCCACCCACTCCATCCTGTCTGGACTCTCGTTTTCACCTTTTCACCACATTCCCCATATTCCTGGACAGTGGACCCCAAGTACTTGAAGTCCTGCACCTTTGTAACCTCTGATCCTTGTAGCCTCACTGTTCCACTGGCCTCCCTCTCATTCACACACATGTACTCTGTCTTACTACGGCTGACTTTCATTCATCTTCTTTCAAGTGCATACCTCCACCTCTCAAGTCCTCTTCCACCTGTTTCCGGTTCTCACCACAGATCACAATGTCATCTGCAAACATCATAGTTCATAGGGATTCCTGCCTCACTTCATCTTAGCAAATCATCTTAACCACAATTCCTAAATTCTACGAGGTGCTATTCATGTTAACAAGCAATTGAGCATGTGTACCTAATAAAATAGATGGTGCATA
>JBBPBX010062864.1:0-20699 GCA_038048925.1 Garcialebias charrua
CTTAAAAATGATTTAATAATCTCTTTTTACTGATAATACTGATAAACCTGTTGTTTGTTTAGGAACTTCCTGCAGTCTGTCCAGAAAGTCTCCACTGGAGGAGCGTTTTGCTGAGGAAGAGGCACAACATAATGTCACAGCTCCATGTCCATGAAGAAACAAATGGAGAGAGGGCTGCAGATACCAGGACATCCCACCAGCTGTTCTGTCTGAAGATCCTGCTGCTGCTGGTGGAACCAGGTTAGCCCATCAGTGGGAGTTCAGTAACATGACTGCAGCATCAGACACTGGACAATATATAATAATAATAATAATAATAATAATAATAATAATAATATATGTTGGTGAGTCCATGTTGGCTCTAATCTGCCCTGTGAGAAATTCATAGTAAATGTAACAAAAAGGAAAAAGTTCATAGCATTAAATTCAAACAGAAGTTCAAATTATTTCATCCTGAAATAACTCTGGCTAACTACTGTAGCTTTTTTATAACATGGAGTTAAACTCAAAGTAGTCTCCTCAGATAAATAGTGTTACCATTATTTTTATATTAAAGTTTCTGTTAACTTATTATTTTTATATTTGATTGTTTCTGTTCAGTGCCCTGAGACAACTTCTGTTGTGACTTGGAGCTATACAGTTAAAAACTCACTACTACTCCATTGCTTTCAATGCCAGCTGATTTGTATTGGATCGTTTGATTTATGATCTGCAATGTTTTTATGTTTTTCGTGTTGTACTTCATTGGCTGTGTTGCCTGTTACGTGTTTGTTTGTCCAGCACTTTGGTGTGGACTTGTTCCTGTTTAAAGTGCTTTATAAATAAAATGGTATGGTATGGTATGGTACAGTATAAATAAACTGAACTGAATTGAATTGACATGTTTTTTGTTAACCCCGCCTACAAAAAGAATCGGAATCGAGAATCGAAAAGAATCGGAATCGAAACGAAGAATCGGAATCGGAACCGGAATCGCTCAAATTCAAACGATGCCCAACCCTACCTAAGACTGAGCCTTGTGGTACACCATTGTTGACTTAAATCACTGGAGGAAATACCATTATGTTGAACACATTGCCTCAGATCGGAAAGATAATTAGAGACCCAACCAATGGTGTGATCTGAGAAACTGATTTCTGAGAGCTTATGACACAAGATGTTATGATCCACAGTGTCAAAAGCTTTAGACAGGTCTAAGAAAAGTGCAGCACAATAATCCTTAGCATCCAATGCTTCAACATCAACATTAAAAACCTTCAGTGAAGCAGTCGATGTGCTGTGCTGTTTCGTGAAATGTGATTGATCGAGAGGTAAGCTGTTAAAATAATCCAAATACCTTTTGATTTCAGAGTTTATCAATTTTTCTAGAACCTTGGCTAAAATGCAGAGTTTAGAGATTGGTTGATAGTTGTTCAGTGAGGTGGGGCCACCTCCCTTCAGCAAAGGAAGAACAAAGGCTGTTTTCCAAGCAGCCGGAATGGGGTTTTGGCTTAAGGACAGATTAAAGATGTGGGTCACAGGGACTGTGATGATATGAGCAGCCAGCCTTAAGAAATAAGGTGGAAGTTCATCTGGACCTGCAGATTTTTTAGAATCTAGATCTTTTAATAGTTCATTTACCTCACTGACTTGAGAACGGAGAAAAATAAAAGGTGTGATTTACTGAAGATTGACTTGTAGGAGAGATATGGTTTGTAGAAGTTTGACTTTTAGAGGAAGTGTTTGATTTAATAGTCAAAACAGCTTCATTTCGCCTGGGCTCGCTCCATCCATCCATCCAAAAAAACTGTGACTTATACACTGAGAAATATGGTATACTTTTTGTTGTGAAACATATGATGCATAGATTCATCACCACCTCAGAAACATTGAAAGTACTCTTTATAACAGATTGTTTGCCAAAGGATCAACACAAAGCATGTTTAATATGGTTATAGTTTATAGTGGGCAGTTTAATAATAATAATAATTATAATTTGTCACATTTGTCATCTGTGTATGTTTCCCATACTTGACAGACAAAATTGGTCTTCTGCCTTTAACCCAACCACCACCAGGTGGTGCAGCGAGCAGCGTAATTTCTCTATTGTATGAATTTAACATTTCAAATTCTAACTCGTCCGTCCGTTCCTCCATCCCTCTCGTCACCAGTCTGTCACAGGACGACATAGAGATTAATGAAACAGCCATTTGCTCTCACCCACATAGGGACAATTTAAAGTACCCAACAACAACATCCAAGCATGGAGAGAACTGAATTCCACACAGAAAGACTGAGAGGCAGACCTGTGACCTTGTTATCTTGCGGTGACAACTCGAACAACCGCACCACCATGCTGCCCCAATTTTAAAATTTACACTCTTCATCTTTTATATTTGTTATTATGTACAGTAGCTTTGAGTTCATGCTGTTTTAACTGGGTTTTATATTTTATATGAATTATGTCTCTGCCTGCCAAGAGACTGGAAATGAGCCATTGGCTAAATGTGGTATTCATTCATTCATTCATTCAACCTTTATTTAGTCAGGTAAATCTTTTGAACCTCATGGGCTCATTTACGAAAGCGACCTGCTAAAACTAAAGAACAATGAACAGCAGTGGTAGAATTTCCTTAAACAATAAACAATAAACAAACAAACAATAAACAATAGAAAACAAAAGAGAGAAAAAAACAAAAGAAAGTTTTTTTAATTTTTTTTTTTTTTTTTAACAAAGTATCAAAAAACTAGCAAAACATTATAAGGTAGACGTATAACATCAAAGACAGGAACATACATATAATACAAGCGGTTTGTTTGCATGGTCCATAAAAAATAAACCTGAAACTTGAATATCAAAAACTGTTTATACATGTGTTTTAATGAGGGTCAGTATCAGTTCATTGTGTTATCATTGTGTTAGCAAACCTATCAGCATAGATGTAGTGGTTAATAGGAGAGTAGTGTATGTCTGCCTTATGCCTAGTACCCACTGCCCCCGCTGTCGGGCGGCCGAAGCGGCCGGATAACACCGGTTTACATTCAAAGTCTATTGAGGAGACGCGTCAAGTCACGGTGAACCAAGAAGCGGCGCGATTCGAGTGATCGAAACGGCGCGGCGGCAGCCTTCACGGGCACGCGCGCGTCCGCCGTCGAGCCGCCGAAGTCCCAAATGTTGATCTCTGGTGGCTCGACGCATCGCAGCAACCAATCAGGACTAGCTTTGTGATGACGCAATCACCACCGGATGGAGGACGGACCGTTAAAGCCGTTTATCGTCCGTTAAAGAACTGCTGCATTTTCGCACCTGCTAAACATGGAGGAGAAACTCATTGTTGCCGTTTGTGGACAACCCATTATTTATGATCAGTCCTGTATACAGTATAGAGACAGGAGCTTGAAGGACATTGCCTGGAAGAAGGTTTCTGCCGAGGTCGGGCAGTCAGGTAAGTTTTCACAATGTTTTTCAATGTTGCCCTGTTATTACAAGACTATAAGCAGCAAAACACCAGCTAAATCGATACATCCAAGTATAGAATAGCTGCCAAAAATAGGAAAACATTACAGCAAAAGAGGTGCTAAGCTGAATTTGGATAAACAGCAGATAAAACATAAAAAACAGAAGCTAAAATTAGCTCAAACAACATTAAAACAAAACATGAATTGTAATGTGTTAAGTACAGAATAGGTTCTAAAATTAGGAAAACATTACAGCAAAAGAGGTGCTGATTTTGGATAAACAGCAGATAAAACATAAAAAACAGAACCAAAAATTACCTCAAACAAAATTAAAACATAACATGACATGTAATGTCTTAAAATAGGTTAAAGCCGTCCAAAGCAGCAAATTATATACAGTATAGTGGTACAAATACAGTAGTAGGTAACATATACAAAACAGAAAAGTAGCTCTATATGTGCTAAAAGTAGTGTGTTTAACAGACATTTGTAATGCTCTTCCACAGAGGATGTATGCCGTAAACGATGGAAATCCCTACGCGACACGTACGCAAAGGAAGTACGGAAGGAGAGGGACACACAGAGGTCCGGCGCTGGAGGAAGGACATCTCTGAAATGGAAGTACATGGCTGTGCTGTCCTTCCTGAAACCTTACGTAACACCAAGACAAACCAGTGGAAACATGCAGATGAGATGCGAGGAGGACCAGCAGGAGCAGGACGAGCATGCTGCTGCCTCTGAAGAAACAGTTGTGGATTACGAATGGCAGCTGTCTGCAAGTGGTCAGTATAGAGTCATCTCTGCCCTACTCTCATTACTGCATTGTTTAGAAATTGTCATTACATGCACATATTCTGCTTTGTGTGAATCAACAGTGGAACCAAACTCCTCCACTCCGTCTTCAGAGGAGGTTGGACCATCAGCTGGTGGAACTTCCTCTGCGTCACCTTCACCTGTTGGACCATCAGCTGGTGGAACTTCATCTGCGTCACCTTCACCTGTTGGACCATCAGCTGGTGGAACTTCATCTGCGTCACCTTCACCTGTTGGACCATCAGCTGGTGGAACTTCATCTGCGTCACCTTCACCTGTTGGACCATCAGCTGGTGGAACTTCATCTGCGTCACCTTCACCTGTTGGACCATCAGCTGGTGGAACTTCATCTGCGTCACCTTCACCTGTTGGACCATCAGCTGGTGGAACTTCATCTGCGTCACCTTCACCTGTTGGACCATCAGCTGGTGGAACTTCATCTGCGTCACCTTCACCTGTTGGACCATCAGCTGGTGGAACTTCATCTGCGCACCTTCACCTGCTGGACCATCAGCTGGTGGAACTTCATCTGCGTCACCTTCACCTGTTGGACCATCAGCTGGTGGAACTTCATCTGCGGCACCTTCACCTGCTGGACCATCAGCTGGACCTGGACCTTCATCTGCTGTCACATCCGGTGTGTATTCAATCATTTAAATTCACACAGTCAGGTACTTTAATATCTGTAAACATCCACCTGTTGTATGTGTGCATACTCGTGCACATCCTTGCATATCAAAAACCTAATTATTCGTATTCTGTCTAGCACGACCACATCGGAAGAGACAGCGAACCATGATTACTCCACAACCCACACACTTTGAGAGGAGCCTGATCAACATTTTGTCTTCCCAAACACCACCGACACCAGAGCACAATTTCTTCGCATCTCTTGTTCCCCTATTAATGAAGGTGCCAGAAAGGAATAGGGACATAGTTAAATTCAGAATCCACCAGTTGCTAATAGAGAACATGGAAGTGACATTAGATCTTCATAACATGTCACATGACTCCACCGGCACAGAAGAGGACGTGTGAAGTGATGTGTGTTTTATATATGAATTTCTATCTGTTATTTTTTTTGTACATATTCCATTTATGCTTCTGTACTTATTTATTTTACTTTATTTTATTTTCTATTAAATCTTTAAATACTAAATATTAGTTTCTTTCCTTCTTCAGATCGGCACTTTGAACTTTGAAAATAGAGGAATGTTGTAATTTGTAAATTGCTTTGATGTAATATAAACACATACATTATGTAAGAAGTAACAAATGAATTATGAACCGGGAGTGATCACTGCAGTTGGCTGTTGACACATAGCCATACAGCTTTAATTGAGACCTTTTGAAGAAATTTCTTATTGGAACAATGGAAAAAATGCCATCGTCATATTAGTGAAGGACCCTTCATTGAATAGCTACAAGACACAATTATTATCAATAATTATTATTAGGAAAGATACTATCTTTGATTTCACAGCTTCACATACTCTTCTTCAACTTAATAATGTAACTATACGTTATTTTATTTAATTATAAGTACAAATGTGAGCTGTACAGAAAATTGTTATTAGGACAAACATACATTTCTTAAAATAAGTGCAGCAAGCCAGGCAAAAGAGATTTTTTGGGGTGTTGCTTTTAATCACTCCTTTCTGCATTTACAAACATATATCATGTGTGACTGCTCAGATTAAACAAGGCACTTCAGAGGTAAAACGTTTTATGCAAAAATAACATGCACATAATAACGTACAATGTAAACAAGCATGTTAAATAGTGTCCATGCTACTTAGGTTTGTGTGTGGCTCCTAAAACAGCCGTTAGTCCTGACCTACAGGACATGACTATTCAGTCTGCTGCCAAGACACCGCTCCCTCTGTGGAAAAGTACGCCATAAAAGCATCTCTGGTGTTGGTTGCTTCTCTGGACCCAAAGTTTGCTCCCATTCTCGGAACACCTTCAAGCTGTTCTTCAGGTCCACATGGTAGCGGTGTGTGTCCACTCGCCCGAATGAAATTGTGGAGAAGACAGGTGGCCTTGACACATTGCTCCACTACTGCGACAGGTATGCTCAGCTCGCGCCGAAACATTCTCCACTGGCCAGACCAGATACCAAAAGCATTCTCCACAACAAGACGTGCGCGTGACATTCTGTAATTGAACACACGTTGCTCCCTGGTAAGGCCACCGCGTCCAGGAAAAGGCCGCATCATATTCCGGCGCAGTGGAAATGCCTCATCTGCAACAAAGACATAGGGCTGGGGCCCTCTGTGGTCTGCGTTAGGAAGGCACTGGTCAGGGGGCAGGTTTAATGTGCCACCAACAACAGCCTGGCCAAAAGCAGAGTTGGCAAAGATCCCCCCGTCACTTGTTCTGCCATACCCCCCCACATCGATGATGCGAAACCTGTACTTCGCGTCAACCACTGCGAGAAGAACTATCGAGTGTGTTCCCTTGTAATTAAAAAAAAGGGAGCCTGAGTTGGGGGGTGCTTTCACCCTGATGTGCTTGCCATCCACAGCACCGCAGCACTGAGGGAAGTTCCAACGCTCCTCAAACTCATTTGAAATTGACCTCCACTCATCCACTCCAGGCACGGCCATGAACTCATCCACTAAGCAGTCCCAGATAGCAGAAGCCACATCCGGGACGATCCTGGAAACAGTGGAAACACCCACCCGGAAGCTCCCTGCGATGGTCCTGTACGAGTCCCCAGTTGCTAGATACCTGCATTAATAAAAAACATAATCAAAACACAGCAATATAGTCATATATCTATTTTTTGAACACATTCAGTCATGCTTCTCTGTGTATGTATGTATGTAAATGTATGTAAATATATATATATATATTTATATATATATATATATATTAACACACAAACACACACGGGCAGACATGTATATATTTGTATATGTCTGTATGTTTATGCATGTGTGTATGTGTATACCCAAATATGTCATGATATATGTATATAAACAGGAGTCTATATACGTATATAGTTGCTAATATATATGTATATGTAAACACACACACATGCATACATATAGTTACAGATGTAATAAATGCATTTTGGAATGTGTATATGTACATATACATATGTATACATGCACTGAGTCACCTAAATACTGTGCCATACTGCAACACATGTCGGGTGTATTTTATCTATATCATTGTTGTTTGACATTATCCCAACCTGTATCAGTTCATTGTGTTATCATTGTGTTAGCAAACCTATCAGCATAGATGTAGTGGTTAATAGGAGAGTAGTGTATGTCTGCCTTAGAATTCCCTTTATTTTAAATATTTATTTATTTTTGAACTTTGGATAATAATTCTTATGCTTGTGCTAAACATTAGAGTTCAGCTGTGCAACAGTGGTGGTGTTTTTTTATTTTTATGCTGCGTCATTAATTTTCAGTAAAGGCAGATTTGGAAAGTCAATAGTAAATGCACTATAGTTCTGAAGCCACGCTGCTTAGTTGCACCATAAACACGAAGTTCAGTGAAAAAGGCGTTGATGATACACAGATCCTGAAAATCTCACTTTTCTTCATTATGGTATTGATGTAAATGTGAGTCATCCATGCTGGAAACGTGTCTGACTTTTGCATGAGAAGTTTATAAGAAGTCTTTTTCATCTTTGTTACAAAGACCTGAGCTGATTCATGGACTCATCAGGCAGCAAAACAGGCGTCCACCTAATATACAGTAAAACGGTCACTTTAAAGTGGGTGAATACATATTATTATCTGTTGAAATTTGATTTTGCCGTGACACTGAAGAGAGTTTTATTAATTTTTTGTAACAAAGGACAATTTATATTGACCATGACTGATTTATGACAGCAACAAAACCATAAATATCCAAGGGTGTGAAAGCATTTTATAGACACTTCATATATTGTGAATTATTTGCTCACACTGTTTAGCACTAAGCAGTGAGCCATGACTCATTCTATTACTGGTGGAGGTTCCCTTTATACTCAACCCTGACTTATCACCAGTTAATCTGCTGTAACATCCTCTGTAACACGTTAACTTGTTCATTAAATAAACTGTTTTTCTTTACAACAAAAAAGTTAAATCATGTCATTTGGGGAGAAATGTTTCGTCTTTCATCCGAAACACTTCATCAGTCTGAGGCCTGCCAACCCAGATCTGTCTTATAAATAGTTTTGTTGAATGTTTTTCTTTAGTTTGTTGTTGGCATCAAATTCTAGATTTGCTTTCAAAGTTGTAATTCAGGGCAGCACGGTGGCACAGGTGGTAAAGTTGACGCCTCTCAGCGGGCAGGTCGCCCCGGTTCAAATCCCGGCAGGGAACTTTTCTGAATGGGTTTGCATGTTCTCTCCGTGCTGCGTGGGTTTCCTCCGGGTACTCTGGTTTCTTCCCACAGACCAAAAACATGCATGTTAGGCTGATTAGTAACTCTAAATTGTCCCTAGGTGTGATGAGAGAGTGAATGCTTGTTTGTCTCTATGTGTCCCTCTGATGGACTGGAGACCTGTCCATGGTGTCCCCCGCCTCTTGCACAGTGATTGCTGGACATGGGCACCAGTGAACCCCATGACCCGAAAAGGAGGAAGTGGGTAAAATATAATGGATGGATAGTTCTAATTCAATAAAACTAGTGAAAACACTAAAGTCTTATTCATACTTTTCTCCTAAATAAAGATAAAAAAAACGAGTGTTTTACAGGTTGAATATACAAAGTATGTTTCTTTTTTAAAATCTTTATACGTATTAGTCGTATATTTGCCTGGTGAATGAAGACGATGTCTGTCTCTGTCCTCTTTAGTGGAGCTGCGTCAGGCCATTGTTGCCATGATGAACAGGAAGGACGAGCTGGAGGAACAAAACGCGTACGTTGACACCCCACTACACACACACATAATTAAATTAAATTACTTACACACATATCAGTGCTCGTGCATGAAAAAAATAATAAAAAAAAGTTTTCCAGAAATTGTTACGTACTTGTGAAGCATTATTTCTGCTGACGGTGCAGCAAACAATTTTATTTAGTTTTGTTCAATAAATGAGCCTCCACACATTCATTCACACTGAAACGTGAAAACTGCTAATTTAATATTGTCTCGTTAAGACGATCCCTCCCTCTTAAAATTTAAATAATTATGTTAATGCATCTATGCTGTTAATCATAATAATGTAAACCTGCCAGAATTTCATGATGAACTCTAATTTCCACTTAGGCTATTAAAAACAATGCAGTCACAGATTTGCGGTGATGAAGTGCTTTACGTTTGCGCTAATTGTGATGCATCTTCTCATTTAGTGCAGCAATTAAAGTGGCATTCATCTAATCTATTGTTTATGAAGCTAACATCACCAGAAGGCCGATGTTTATTTGGGGATTTTCTCTCTGAAGGATTAGAGCTCTCACCTGAATGTGATGTGACACAAGCTTGTATTACCTGGCATGCTAACGTGGATGTGATGTGCTTTGTGTGTGAAGGTCTCTTCGCAGTCTGTTGGATGGAGAGATGGAGCACTCAGCAGGCCTGAGGCAGGAAACTGATTTACTGAAGAAGAAGCTGGCAGATCTTGAAGAAAGACATGCAGTCAAGGTCCAGGCACTGGCTAGGTACCATACCAATATTTTATGCATCAATAATGTAATTTCTAATTGTAACATTTAAGATTAAATCTTATTTAGTACCATATTTCTAAAATAAAATTTCTAAATAAAATAATAAAAACCGTGGTCATGACCACACTTTTTCAGCATGCGAGCTACGTTTAAAACGACCAAGTTAAAGTGATCTACCTACTATAAAAAATACAAAACATATACTTATTTATAAACATATTGAGTATGCTTTATTTGTTTTACGTTCTTGTTTTTAGTATTTGACCAAGTTTTATATGGCACCTTGATTTATTGTTTTATAACACTACAGCTGTCCTTCGCTACTTCACACTTAATTTATCATGGACTCGCTCTGTCGTGGTTTTTCAAAGTACGGTAAAATTGGACATGACACACAATTGGCTGATTGATGGATGAGCTGCACGATCGGCACGACATTTTTGTTTAAAGTAAATGATTTCAAATTATTTAGCACCTGCAGCCAACAGCTGAAGGAGAAACTGCCTCCTCTCTGCCACGGAGAAGTGGGCGTGGCCAAGAGCAGCTGTGGCAGAGAGAGGGAAATCATGACATTCTGTACCTTGATGCATGCTCAATAATCCAGGTAGAAAAACCTAAAAAAGCTAAGTCTGGTCCTCTGGACATTCAAAAAACAAAACAAAACAAAGCAAAAATGTAGAAACGTTTCGTCTTTTGTCCAAAAGACTGAGGAAGTCACAAGACAGAGCTGAATACAGCATCTCAGACTGAGGAAGTCTTTCGGACGAAAGATGAAACGTTTCTACAGTTTTTTTTGTTGCTTTGTTTTGTTATATCTGCATACAAATAATAAATAAAACACAGCAATAACTTGCATTCTTCACACAAAGGAAGTGAAAACAACAAGAATAACTTTGTTTGAAAAATAACCTGAGAACAAAAATGAAAATTCAGCCCTGACAGCAGCTGCTTTTAACTGTAACCGTATTTCTTGATACCTGGAGAGCTTTGATGGAGGGTAATATTTCTGGTTTGTTTTTAAAGTCTCTGAACAACGAGTCAGCTACTTTAACAAATAACTCTTTTAACATCTCTCCGTCTTGAAAAGACTTCTTGTGCTTAACAATTATTAAAGTGACTCACCTGGTCTGATGCTTCGCTGCTGGTCAGCTGTAAGAAAAACCTACTGTCAAGATAACTGGGATTTTAGTTCACCTTTTTCTTTCTCAGCTCACTTTTCAGAAGGAAGTCAGTGTCATAGTTTTTTTTTTTAATAGTCCGACAATGCAGCTCCAGTACACTTGCAGATGAGGCAAACACGCGTCGAATATGACGTTGAAAAAATAGACCTCCTCCCATTTCGTATGGAAATGGGAGGTTTTTTGCATCTTACTTGATCCAGCTCCCCAAATCATTTTACACACTTTCTTGAGTTTAGATTAGAAGAAATAAACTGGAGGCAGCTTTGTAGATTTTAGCGCTGTTGTTTGCACATGCGTGGTGACCTATGTGTCATCAAAGGTCGGGTCACAGATTGGCTAACCTGTACGTCAATCAAGTGATGAATTGCATAGTGAGGATGAATTGATAGGCTGACATGTGTTAAAAAAAAAAAAAAAAAAGGAGTCCGATGTTTATTTTGCCATGCAATCTACTGAAATTGCTTTCATGATTGACCAGTAGATCGCGAACGACGTGTTGGGCACCCCTGACCTAGAGTGAAGTGGTCTCAGAAGAAAAGTCAGAAAGTCATTGAACAAACTCTTCCTACCACCACGTCTTTTAAGATATACATATATTATATATCAAACATGGGTATTTTTTTGTCCTAATGCATGCTCAATAACCCAGGTAGAAAAATTTAACAAGATTGTCAGATCATCTGAATGGATTCTGGTAGGCATTTTTTTAAATTTCCACCAGTATTTATGGTTTGGCTGTAGGACTTTGGTTTTCTTGTGAGGTTCCTCAGAAGGCAGAGTGTGAGCATTTCATTACCCATTATAATTTGGACAACTTCTTTATTCAGATCGACTTGTGAGGAGTGTTTTTAACTTGTCATATCATCTGTGAGCAGCACAGTTTTGTTAAATATATCACATCTCTCGTGACGAGGGTAGTCACAGCAGAGGGGCTTTTTGTGGCGCAACATTGACTGATCCAGGAGAAGCTAATCAAAATAATACGCTAACTTTAGATAAAACGGTGTCCTCTCTGCCAGGAAATTTTTATTATTAAAATATTTTGAATGGTGCGTTAAAGCGGTGGTTCCAAACATAGGAGGAGCCCCCTGCCACCCAGTACTCAGAGCTGTTTTGTACTTGCACAAAATAAAAGCACACTGAAGCAATTTGGGCAAACATTTAAATGCACCAGAAACTGTGCTTACCCACAAAGCTGTTTTTGACAAAAAAACTGGATATTTTTGGCCATTTTAATTCAGTCTGACTGAAAAAAATTGAACAGTATCATTTTCAGTCACTAGATGGCAGTAGAGTAGTAAGGCATGCCGTTGTATCATGTAATAGGTAAAAATGGCTATAATGACAAATTCAAAAAAGTTCAAGACCAAAACAACTGGACTTTATTTATTGTAGTTTATACTTTGAACTTTTTCATTTATTTATCATGTCCTGGATGACTGAGAATCTTCACCAGCTATTAATGACACTATCGGCTTGCCATAGCCTGCCACCTTCATTCTGCCCGCTGCTTGGAGCCATCGTCACAAACTAATTTGACCATTAAAGTGCATTTATTAATTAAAAGTTCAACTGAGACACATCTTTGCTATAATTTCGAGCAAACAAACAATTGTTTTTAAGTGTTTACCTTGTTAAATTTAGAAGAAATACGCAGCATTCCTCCTTTTTTCCTCCCTGTCTGCTCGCTCCCGGGAGCACTGAGGCAGCGAGACACACCTTTACTATAATTTTGAGCAAGCAAATAATTGTTTTTAGGTGGCTATTTTGTTAAATTTGCACAGCAACTCGTCCTGTGCACGCGTTTACATCCGTGTATCGGGTTTTGAAAGACAGCCGATTTGATCATCAAAGTGCATTTACTAAGCAATAGAGTGAGACACACATTTACTATAATTTCAAGCAAACAATTAATTGTTTTTAAGTGTTAATCTTGGTAAATTATTGTTAAAGTTCTTTCTTGCACGCTTCCGCGGCCGCCATTTGGCAGCCCATCAATTTTTGGCACAACACTGGCCCACATTTCCGGGTGGTCAGCAGTGACGCGTAACAAATTCGTCACCTCAGCGGTGAGGCATAATAGAAGCGATGTATATGGCAAAGCAACATGTTTATGGATTTTTCCACTTTATTAGACAAATATGGACTGATGCGGATTATAGGTCGGAGCAACGTGTACGGCGGAAAAAAACGGTATGCAGAAGAGGAAATAGAGAGGAAATCTTTTTTTTTCCCCTGATATTGAAACTAACTTTCAAAAAGAATCATGAATGACACTTTTGATTTCTGTCATACCTCAAGTGTGAGAAACTCACCTTATTTTGATTTTGAGTAAAATAAATAAATAAATTGAGGTAAAAAAAGTTTAGAGTGATTTAAGAAAAAACTGGTGTACTGGATACATAGATTTTAGGTCTCATTTATTGCTATGAATGTATGTGAGTATTTAGCTCTTTGATATGATTAAAAACAACGACAACAACTAAACAAAAAAGGAAAAAGCATGTCACCAGTTGCTTCAAACATCCTGACAACTCATCCCTGGACAGAGGAATAGAAGATCAGGGTGGCTGGTGTTTTTAATCGATAGTAACCACTGTTTAAAAGTTTTTGTGACAGGTGTGATTATTACTATTATTATTTTTTTAGTCATCATGCTTTATTCGTTTTTTTAAATGTAATAAATGACTGTTTTGTGACTAATAATCTATTATATAGACCAGAAACATGCACAAAAGCAACTAACAACAACCTGTATTTGTGCATTTGCCATCAATCATGCTTACTTCTAAAGACCAACGTTGCTCACTGAAAAGCCCATACAGCTCGACCTCTGCAGCAGAGCTTAGGTAAACATTGGGTAAAAGCTGCCACAGGCCACTTCTCTGTGATTAAGGCTGTTGATTGTGCTGGGCTGTGGCTCATACCTACGGCAGCTGCATCGCCGTTGTCCACATAATCACAGTAATTACCACTACGCCATCCAATGGCAGGAGCTATATTTGTGCAAATATCAGTGTTAAGTCCACACATCCAGTTTAATCCGCTCATTATGTCGAGGATTGGAGGATGCATGTCAGAACAACATTGAAAAGTTTCTCTCTCTTCATTCTCATTGAGTTCACTTCCTTCCTCACGCCATAAATACTTTCGGTTTTATCCCCATGATTGACCACCTGCAGAATCTCTGAAAGTGGAATGCGTCATGGCAGCTTCAACAGTATGTTGGCTGTGAGCCCAGAATCTTGAGTCAATCCCGAGCCCTTTAGATGGTCGATTAGTCATCCATCAGCAGCCTAAACAGAAGGCCCCAGCAGCTTCGTGCTCACATAGTAGCCTCACAGGAAGTCAGACCACCAGCTTGGATTGATCAGGTGACTAAGTGTGCGCAGGGGCAGCTAAAAGCTGATAGATTTATTTGGAGAGGTCGGAGCAGCAGCTGTCGGAGCCTTTTTAATATATGATGATGTTTGTGTTTACAGTTAAATGGAGTGAAAATGATGAGAGGCGACGCAGTAAAACATGCAGGCAGGGAGCAGGCGACGGCCTCACGACTAGTGACCGTCGTGCGTTGTATGGCGTTCTTTTACCCACAGCCGAACACACACACGTACATGTAGCCTACTGCTAAAACTCAAGTGTGGCTTTTCTTCCTTATCTAAATCTGTCTCAATCAATGGCAGCTATAAATACTTCAGAAGGAGCAGCTAGCAAGTGAAAACGAGCTGGAAGCTGTCAAAGAGACCACTGGCAGTTGTTTTGGTGAATCGCACTATTCTTTGTAATGTAGTTTTTTTTTCCCTGTGCAGGTCGAGTTGAAGTTTAACAAATATGCACATAAAATGACTGTTTAATCGCTCATTGTCTTACAGCTGGTTAAACTGCTGTGTACCCAATTAGGACTCATTCTTTAATGTGTTGTGACTTTTACAGAATAACAGCCAGCTGCACTGTTAAGGTTGGATGTTTATTTCCAGCCCCATATGGTCCTCTTATTTAAGGAGGATGTCACCAGTTGTCGTCCAATTTTAGGCGCTTTTCTTTGTGGAAGGACTTTAAAAAAATATATATAGTTAAGCATCTCTTAAACCCAAGAAAGTGGCACACATATTTGAAGACGAGCGCGTGGTTAGGCTGATTGTGTGTACGGGGGTGGCAGAGGATGAGCGAGCCGCCTGAGATAGATTCTGGCTGACGCAGACACCAACAGAGGGGAGCGGGCTAAAATGAGCCGTTGCTCACTCACTGACTTACTCACACACAAAAACTCTTAATATACAACAAGACCCCCAACTCACCCACCTATCCAAATATAACATAGAAATGTAAGGCCCTTAATCACACATTGACATGGAACAGGTCTCGGACTATCGAGCCACCATGGAACAACGACAGCGCTTGTAAGCAATGCTAAGAAATTTAGGTTGTTGTTGTTAGTGTGCTTTGATCGGACCTCCTGTTGTTGAACGTTTATCTGCAGGGACTGTATGTAAGCTCTGATGTCACATGTTAGTGCCATCAGTGGCGTTGATCAGGGATGACGTGATGAAAATTGTGGGGAACCTCTAAAGTACAGCATGTCGAGCAAACAACACAGCAGACTGCATGCACGATGGCCACCTCAAACGCTTTTGTCAATGTAAACTTAAACATTGATGACATCCCCGGGGCCAAAATCGACTTGGAATATATTGAAGAAAACAATGATACACAGCTCGAGTGCTGGCTACAGTGTAGGTGAATAGAAGCAGCAACCGGGCCGAGTTGATAAAAAGGTATGTGTGGTGTTCCCAGCGTTTCCAGGCTTTATTCAAACACTTTTGCCTTGGTGAAAAAGAGCACAGATGACTGAAGATTTCATGCAAGATGCAGCCATTGAATTGCATGTACCACCACTACACTGTGGTGTGCTGGGGCAGCAGGGTGAAGAAAACTGCTGCCAACAGACTCAATAAGCTCATCAAGAGAGCTGGCTCAGTTCTGGGAGTGGACCTGCAGTCTTTGACAGAGGTGTCTGAGCAGAGGATGCTGAGGAAACTGTTCCAGATCCTGAACAACACACCCCTGTATGACACACTGGGCACCTTCAGTCGTAGACTGAGACAATCGAGGTGCTCCACAGAACAACACAGGAAGTCCTTCCTCCCTGTGGCTATCAAACTTTAATTGTTGGTATTTTTTATATTCTCTGTTATTTTTTTATATCTTGTGTATGTTCCTTTGTACTGAAACTCTGGCACAACAATTTCCTGTGGGATCCATAAAGTTCTATCTTATCTTATCTTATCTTATCTTATCTTATCTTACCTTACCTTATCTTATAAGTTTTTGGCAGCAGGATGAAAAATTATATTGCCTGCTGCTTCTTTTATTTTACTTTGTTAGCCGTTAGTTGTTAGCTGTTAGTGATCGTTCTTTTTCCATACTTTATTTTTCAAAAGTGAAAAGATTCTGAACGGGAGCTGAATTCAGCATCTAAAGAGACACATTAATGTAGGTGGGTTGAAAAAGACGTTCAGTGTTCTTGTTAACATAATGGATGGCTGGACCTGTCTGCTCAGGGACCTGCTGGTATGGGATCAGGGTGCTCCTCTGTCAGTTAATTCCCTCCAATGAAGCATTTTGAACAGATGTAAGTCTTCTTGTTTACCTTTGTCCGCTTGAAGCCAACCTAGCCACAGAGTCAAATCCAATGATCACATTTTCAAATCAAAGTAATCAACTTTAGAAACCGCATCCATAACCCTTGCATATGAGGGTTGTCTGCATATCGGACGTCACTAGTTCAAGACTCGTAGCAACAAAGCTTCTTAGCTACCATTTTTCTGCTGTTTTTTTATTGGAGCAAACCACGACTACATATTGTACTCACAGTTCTGTTTGCCTTACATTTGGGTACTTGCTGACATCACATATTGTGCAGGGAGCATGATTATTCATGATTATACACATGATTATTTAGATAGAGCGTTAAGGTTATTTTCTCATGCAAATATCAGCAGCAACAGCTAGCTGTAACACTTCCTATGCATCCTAGATTCAATTCCAGCAGGAAATTTACAATATTTCTGCCATTATTTTTTTCATTTACCGTATTCCACCTATATTTATACAGGTTAGTCTAATAGAGCCACGAGGACTCCTTTACAAGAGAGACCTGTTTTAAACAAAGAACACAGATGAAGCATAATAATAATAATCACCGTACAGGGCGGCCGTGGTGTAGTGGTAATGGCAGTCGTCTCCCGATCGGAAAGTTGGCGGTTCGACTCCCGGGACCCGCACCATGTGTCGTTGTGTCCTTGGGCAAGACACTTAACCCTGAGTTGCTCCCGGTAGGACTGGAAAGCACCTTGCATGGTAGTCTGCCGCCACCGGTTTATGAATGTGTGTAGCATTCAATATATGTGTAGCACTTTGAGATTTTCAGTAATGAAAAGTGCGTTATAAATTGAATTAATTATTATTATTATTATTACAATGTGGAGCTGATTGCAAAGTAAAGGTTTTAATAATATTGTTTGTATGAACTGCCATGACATTTTGAACATTTAAGTTGTTTTAAGTTGGCAGCAATCCACTTTTGGCTGAGCTAGCTGTTAGCTCATTAATTCGGTTAGATTTAAACATTGTTTCTTCTGAGGTCTATCAAAGAGCCACTGGCTCTCCAACTGGTAAAATATTAATTATTTGCCATTTTCCTTTTAAAAAACCAGCCAAAAATGCCTAAATATACTTCTAATATTTATTTATGGACTAGCTATAATAGTAACTTTCAAATATGTGATAAAATAAAAATAATTTGCAACGACAAGAGTGAATTGTCTTAACCTTTTGCTTTGAACAGCAGAGTGCAGTGAAAAGAAAGAGGGAAAGTCAAGTGTGTTTTTGTTGGGATCACCATATGCCTTTGAAGCCATTGTGCACTTCCAGAAAAACTTTAAATCTGAAGGCTGAGCTCCTTGGTGGGGAGACCATCTGTTGCACAACTCTTTGCTCTCTTGTTGCCGAGGATGGTCTTTGTGGCTTCAACTAATCAGAAGAAGGAATTCTCAACCAATCAGAGCTTTTCATTTTCTACAAGCAACAGGAAATCTCTTTGACTTAATATTATTTGCACATTCGGGGTAGCTGTGGATGAGTGGTTAGAGCAGTTGTCCTCCAGTGGGAGAGTTTGGAGTTCAACTCCACCAGCAGGCACATGTTGAAGTGTCCCAGAGCAAGACACTGGTCCCTTCATTACCTCAGATGAGTGTCCTATCAGTGTATGAATGTGATAAAGTAATTCTTTGTATTGATATAGTAGAGTCGAGTGCTGTATCAATGGGTAAATGAGGGCACAGATTGTAGTGTAGACTGTCTTGATAAGATAGAAAGGTGCTATATAAGTACAGTCCATTTACCATTTACCGGTACATTTTGGCACAAACTCAAGTTGGATGTCAGGCCTATTGAATTATTTCAATTTAAACTAAACTGAAATACAAGTCCCAAGTCAACAATTTGAGTGCTGTGCACTGAAAACCAATATTGCTATCATTAAAACATTTCATAGGATCCAATTGCTTGCATGCATAGTGGCTGAAAATTATTGCATGTTTAATGTTGATAAGATTTATAATATTGACCATATGCACATACCATACATAGAAAGTTGTGGCAAATTGAAAGAGTAAGACAGAAATTTTCCTCACATTTGTCATATTACAGTATATGAATAGGATGTATGGTTTAAACTATTGAATGGATTGCGTCACTTATTAAAGTGATTGTGTTGTACCTTAAAAATACAAGACAAACATTTTCATGTCATACGCAACACATTGCGTCATAACTGTCTTCTGATTTTCATTTTCTCAGTAATTTGTCAACACGGGAAATAATTTACTACGTAAATGTTCTGATGCATGCTCAATAATCCAGATAGATAAATCTAACAAGGTTGTGTCAGATCCTCTGGACAGATTCTTCTTTGCTGAAACGTTTAATCTTTTATCAAAAAGACTTTCATCAGTCTGAGACGCTGCAAACAGTTGACTAAAGACAGATTGTTAGCATGGCTAACTCATTCACTTACAATGTTTTCAAATATCTGGCATCTGTACTCATCACTTTAGTTGGCAGCTCAGAACACCACATGCAGAACACCATGGACTTTGTGGATAAGGTGAGGGATGTCATCATGGAGACTGATGAAACAATGGTCTCTTTTGATGTCACATCACTCTTTACGTGCATTCCTGTTGATGAGGCAGTAGAGGTGGTCTGTTTAAGGTTAAAATCAGACACCACTCTGAACAGCAGGACCACACTTTCCACAGAGCAACTGTGTCAACTCTTGAAACTGTGCCTGCAGTCAACCTACTTCACATATGGGGAGCAATATTATAGGCAGAAACATGGGTGTGCTATGGGGTCTCCAGTTTCTCCTATTGTTGCCAACCTGTACATGGAGGAGGTAGAAAAGAGAGCCTTGACGTCCTTTTCAGGGAGACCACCAAGTCATTGGTTCAGGTATGTTGATGACACCTGGGTTAAAATTAAATCTCAGGAAGTCCAACATTTCACTGATCACATAAACTCTGTGGATAAATATATCAAGTTCACACGAGAAGATGTGAAAGATGACAGTATGGCTTTCTTCGACTGTGATGTCGGTCTCTGATGGACATTTAGCACAGGATGTTTACCACAAACCCACCCACACAGACCAGTACAGTACAGTACTTGCAGTTTGACTCCCAGATATATAAAGCGTTAATAAGTGTGTTAATTAATAGTGTATTAAGTGTGAATCATCCTTAATTAATGATGTTTTCAATGTTAATTAAATGCTTATTAATGCTTAAATAAGGCTAAATAATGTGTAGTTATTATAAAGTGTTACCGGAGTCATCACACTCTGGACCACAGAGCAGACGGTGTCCCCACTAACTCAGGAGCCAGGGAAAAGGAGAAAGTCCGCACAAGACAGGCTCTATAAGAAGGTGCTGTTTATAAGACCGTTTGCTGGCAGCTCCTCAGACTGAAGAAGTCTTTTGGATAAAAGATGAAATGTTTCAACAATGAAGAATCCTTCCAGAGGACCTGACTCAACCTAGTTAGAATTACCATGTAAAACCCGTACCAACGTCCTGATCACACACAGGGCCTAATTTGTAAACCAGTCGATGCCGGAATGCAAATAGCGGGCGGGCTGGTGGCAGCGTTGGGAGGGGGTGTTTGGGGGTCCTCACCCTGAAAAGTTTAAATAAAGTAGATGCAATATCTTGCATTTTGATGTATTTTAACGAGTTATTAAACATCTACATTTATCTACATTTGTTAACACTCCGCTTCTGTCAAGTCCCTCCATCCCCCTACTTGACGGAACCGAGCCCGACTCTGTCCCTGCTTGTTGTTGTCTGACTCCACATGCAAAACCTCCAGGCGCCTGCCTGCGGCTGTGAGCTCCTACCCGTGTACGTCACGACTGCCGGCTCGGCACTTACCCTTACCACTCTTTTAGGGGTGGAGATTTCTTTAATGGTAGATGCAAAAATGCTTCCCTTGAATAGGCAGATCATATGTTGTTGGGTTTACAATTAGTGTTCATGTAATTATTTTCAATTTACATATCCAATATGTTCTATTCATTCAAGGCAGTCA
>JBBPBX010062865.1:0-11909 GCA_038048925.1 Garcialebias charrua
GTTACGAATTAACCTAACATGCATCTATTTGGTCAGTGGAAAGAAATCGGAGTACCAGAAGAAAATTCACACAATCAAGGCGAGTGCATTTAAACTCCACCCATGGGTGTCTGGCTCAACCATCTGAACCAGCATGCCACCCTATGTATGCTTAATGATACGAAAATAAAGATAGATGATAATGTTGTGCTATGGCAATATGAAAATGTGTTTTGTTACACAATAGAATTTCCAAACTAATGACTCTCAGAATAATATGTGTCATATCACACTGCTTGGTCCGCATTGCCGGCAGTAAGTCAGGCTCGTTTCCAGTGAGAGTTGGACTCCGCCAAGGTTGCCCTTTGTCACCAATTCTGTTCATAACTTTTATGGACAGAATTTCTAGGCGCAGCCAAGGTGTTGAGAGGATCCGTTTTGGTGACCTTAGAATCGCTTCTCTGTTTTTTGCAGATGATGTGGTCCTATTGGCTTCATCAGATTTACAACTTTCACTGGAGCGGTTTGCAGCCGAGTGTGATGCGGCCGGGATGAGGATCAGTTCCTCCAAATCCGAGGCCATGGTCTTGAGCCGGAAAAGGGTAGCATGCCCTCTCCGGGTCGGGGAGGAGGTCCTGCCCCAAGTGGAGGAGTTTAAGTATCTCGGGGTCTTGTTCACGAATGAGGGAAAACTGGAGCGTGAGATCGATAGGCGGATAGGTGCAGCATCCGCAGTGAAGCGGGCGCTGTACCGGTCTGTCGTGGTGAAGAGAGAGCTGAGTCGAAAGGCAAAGCTCTCAATTTACCGATCGATCTACGTTCCCACCCTCATCTATGGTCATGAGCTTTGGGTTGTGACCGAAAGAACAAGATCTCGGATACAAGCGGCTGAAATGAGTTTTCTCCGCAGGGTGTCTGGACTCTCCCTTAGAGATAGGGTGAGAAGCTCAGTCATCCGGGAGGGACTCGGAGTAGAGCCGCTGCTTCTCCACATCGAGAGGAGCCAGTTGAGGTGGCTCGGGCATCTGGTTAGGATGCCTCCTGGACGCCTCCCTGGTGAGGTGTTCCGGGCATGTCCCACCGGGAGGAGACCCAGAGGAAGACCCAGGACACGCTGGAGGGACTATGTTTCTCGGCTGGCCTGGGAACGCCTTGGGATTCCCCCAGAGGAGCTGCTCCAAGTGGCTGGGGAGAGGGAAGTCTGGGCCTCCCTTACTTAGGCTGCTACCCCCGCGACCCGACCCCGGATAAGCGGACGAAAATGGATGGATGGATGGATGGATGGATATCACACTGCATAGTAATTTAAAAGCAATGCTAATTGTTGCACGAAATACAGCTACAAACATTTATATAGCTATAAACTTTACAAAACACAAACTTCCAATTTTGGAAGGTTTCAGAACACAAAAGTACAAAAGAGATATTACACAAAGCCAAAGTGGGTTGATGGGAAAATTATGACACTGCTGTCTGCATGGGGAAAAGAGGAATACTGTACATCAAACATCAGCTTGGGTTAGCTTTTACATTTTCAACAAAACTGTTCTCACAGTGGAGTCAAACAAAGGCAAGCAACCAAAACAATAAAAAAGGCAGGTGGTCGTGCCTACTGTGACCAAAATATGACCACTAGAGAGCACTGTGAACCAACTTTCACCCGTCCATCTATCCATTGTCTTTACCCACTTCTTCCTTTTCTGGGTGGTGGTAATCTTCTTCCTTCTTTTAAAAATGGTTTCAACACTTAAAAAGCCTAAAACTTGACTTTCTAAATGATAACCATGGTGACAGTAGATTTTGAACTCTGTGGAAGTGGTCAGCATAACCTTTAAAAAAAAAATTGCCATAGAGGAAAATCTGTTTTAAGAGTAGGTGTTGACAAAAAAAGCTCTAATTAAATTAGATAAAAGTTTACCTATCCATCCATCCATCCATTCATTATCTTTACCGGCTTCTTCCCTTTAGGGTCGCAGGGGTCACTGGTGCCCATAACCAGCAGTCACTGTGTGAGAGGCGGGGGATATCCTGGACAGGTCTCCAGTCCATCACAGGGCAGATAAAGGTCTAGTGTTTTTATCTGCATGGACTTTCTTTAGTTCAGAGATCAAGTAGAGCTGGGGGGAATATTTGGAACAAGAATATTATATGTTCAGGGGTTTTTTTTTTATGTGTTCATGTTCCAAAGTAGAAAAGTTGCATTTGTCTCTGCCAACTGGCATCAATAATCTGCCATGTCTTTATTGTCAAGGAAACATGAGAGCGTTCAAATAACTCGTACTTTATGTGAGTGAGTGGGATGTAAAGTGGGAGGTGTGAAGCTAATTAAAAATATGATTTTTTTTTCTGTGTTTTCCACTAAAAATGAAAGAAATCTTCTTGAGCACAGTCTCAGTGAGTGTATAGTGCAGTCTGGTGGAAAGTTTCTTGCTCTAGTTGTCTCTACCAGATCTGAACAAAACAACTGTTGGGATGATATAAATCAATAAATATGATTTGATATGATGGGGTGGTATTTTTTTCTCTGTAAACACAAAATCAGAAAACAAGGAATAAAAACAACATGTTGGGTTAATCTTAATCTGAGTCAGAAGGAGCCTGGTTATTAAAAGTATTGTGACATGATGTTGGAAATTTGCATATTTGTCAGAACATATATATCTTCTATCATTGAGCTCTGTTCGTTTTTGCAAAATAAATTATAAATATATAAAAATTTTATTCCAAGTTATGGTAGTTTTTTTCTCTGGGATACGCCCCTAAAAATCTGCGCATTTCCGCAAAACGTCATCTTGACGTGACAACGGGAAGGCACGCTCCAACGTGCATTTAAATAATAATGGCGGAGCATGTCCGATCGCGTCTGAGATATATCATTTTAAGACAGTAAATCTTCCAAAACTCTCATTAATAAACACTCCCTGAATAAAAAGAAATTACAGATGTTACCTGATCGCGCAGACATAATTTAAAAATACATACATAGCTACGTGTTTGCTCCGGGCTCTCGGCTAATGTTTCTTAGCAGCTATCTTGGCTAACAGAGTCCCTGACACCGGTCACGTCTGAGATATATCATTTTAAGACAGTAAATCTTCCAAAACTCTCATTAATAAACCCTCCCCGAATAAAAAGAAACTACAGATGTTACCTGATCGCGCAGACATAATTTAAAAATACATACATAGCTACGTGTTTGCTCCGGGCTCTCGGCTAATGTTTCTTAGAAGCTATCTTGGCTAACAGAGTCCCTGACACCGGTCACGTCTGAGATATATCATTTTAAGACAGTAAATCTTCCAAAACTCTCATTAATAAACCCTCCCCGAATAAAAAGAAACTACAGATGTTACCTGATCGCGCTGACATAATTTAAAAATACATACATAGCAACGTGGCCTGTATCTCGGCTAGTGTGTTAGCTGCTATCTCGGCTTATTCCCTGTCGCGTCAGCGATATATCATTTTAAGACAGTAAATCATCCAAAACTCTCATTAATAAACCCTCCCCGGATAAAAAGAAACTACAGATGTTACCTGATCGCGCAGACATAATTTAAAAATACATACATAGCTACGTGTTTGCTCCGGGCTCTCGGCTAATATTTCTTAGAAGCTATCTTGGTTAACAGAGTCCCTGACATTGGTCACGTCTGAGATATTGTAAGACAGTAAATCTTCCAAAACTCTCATTAATAAACCCTCCCCGAATAAAAAGAAACTACAGATGTTACCTGATCGCGCTGACATAATTTAAAAATACATACATAGCAACGTGGCCTGTATCTCGGCTAGTGTGTTAGCTGCTATCTCGGCTTAGTCCCGGTCGCGTCTGAGATATATCATTTTAAGACAGTAAATCATCCAAAACTCTCATTAATAAACCCTCCCTGGATAAAAAGAAACTACAGATGTTACCTGATCGCGCTGACATAATTTAAAAATACATTATTAGAAAAGTGTGTGTGCTACTGATTCGGCTAGCTTGTTAGCAGCGAACATAAATAATCTGCCGTGATAATTGGCTTTATACACTCACAGTGTATAAAGTAAAACAACATGAACTCACGTAAAATATATAGTTTATAATCTAAAACACTACACACCTCCGATTATGTTTACACAAAGACTTACTCATCTCCTGGACAGTCTTCCGATGGTCCCTGCGTTGTTTCGACATGGTAGCTCCTGTGGGACTTTCTTCTGTAGATTTTCTTTTAAAAATAGTAGGAATAGCATCCGGTTTTAAAAGTCTTCTGAATCTTACTGGTAATCCTAAAGATTCTTGTAAACCAGGTCTTTCCTGAAAACAATCGGCAGTGAAATGGTCGCTGCAGACATACGACTCCTGGAACACACCGGTCCTTGTCTGGTCCATTCTTGTCGAAGTTTCTCATCTTTTGGAAATTTGTGAAGGCTCACTTGTTCACTGCTGATATTAGAACACCCAAATGCGCTACAACGTGACGGCCTTTTTCAAGTTACACAAATAAAAGAGGCGATCCTTCAGGAAATGAATGAGTATGGCAAGCAGTTAACACACCTAACAAACGGGCAAGGCTCTGCCTTCTTCCCGTTGTCACGTCACACTGATGACGTATTGCGGAAATGCGCGGAATTTTAGGGGCGTATCCCAGCAAGTACCAGAGAAAAAAATAGCATAATTTAGAATAAAATTTTAATATATTTATAATTTATTTTGCAAAAACGAACAGACCTCAATGATATAAGATATATATGTTCTGACAAATATGTAAATTTCCAACATCATGTCACAATACCTTTAAGAATCATTAACTAATCTTGTGACCTGTAGAAGGAAGTCAGAGTACATAGAGAAAACTGTGTACTCTGACAACAGGGACAGTCACCAGTTTTACAAAAACGTTCTGTCTTATCTTAAATATTTTCACAATAAACTTACTTGAAATTTAAAGAAAACTAAAAGATGTTTTTGCACATGTAAATCACAGCCTTATCATATTTGTGTGTGTGGGTTGAGATGTTGGCTCTCTTTCATCTTGTTATATTTTAGCTTCCCACTGATAATGCCACTCTTTTTACAGCACTGTATATACAGATGTGTGCTGAACCGCTGTATAAAGATCCAGGAGCAGGTTTGTGGGAGCATGCTCAGTGTGGGGGGCTCGCAGGCAGAACATCTGAGTGTGGGAGGCGATGCAGTGCTGCTGCAGCGTTCAGTGGAGCGGGCTGGCTGCAACAAACATCAGCTCCATTTCACATTGACAATGAACATATAATTATGAGGTAACAAAGCCTGGGGTGTCTCATTGTTGTGTTGTAAATAAATACATTAAGGAATTATTCATTATCATTAGATTTGTATAGATTCTTCACTGTCATTGTGCAGTAACAAACAGCTAAATTTAACACAACAATGGTAGTTATTAAGGCAAGAGAGGCACTAAGAAAACAATATTTTCCTTAAATTAGTGTGAACTTTTTTTTAATTTTTTTTACTGTGGAAATGCTTCCAAATCACCATGGAGACTGTAAAGGATTTTATTTACTGAAACAATTGACACTTTTTTTTTTAAATTCCAGAAATTTTCAGTAACGGCTTGTTGCAAATTTGAAAACTCTAATAGTGTAGTCCATGTATTCTCTTTATTTTGCCCTAATTAGTTTAGCTTGATTAGTTGTAGAGCACATGGTTTAAAATGTAACTATTTTAGTCCGTGCATTCTACAGGAAGCAACATCAACAACCTGAAAGAGCTGCATAGAGAACAGATCTTTTGTAGGCGTCTCATTATATTTGATATCTTCATTTTGTCTTTGCTTTTATTGGTATTTTTGGAGAAGGATTACAAGTTGTTATATGAGGAATAGATTGACCTGTTGAATGATTTTAAGGCCTCTTTAGTGAAGCCAAGTTTGTAATGTAGTTTGTTTGTTTCATTTTTTTGTTAAGAATCCTATCTCAGTCGCTTTCTTTCTAACATCCAGGACCTTCATTATCCTCAACTAAGTTTCTAGTATACATACATATGCATTGTAAAATCATTTAACCTTCTCTCTTGTGTCAGTTCTCAGCAGCAGTGCTGAGTCTACCTGCTGCCCTTGGTGTGACATTTTATTCTGTGTTTACTTTTGCCATCATTTGCTGGACCACCATGTTGGGCTAACCTAAGCCAAATAATCTTCAGTCAGTATAATGAAATTATCAGTCTAAATTTGTATTGATTATATATATATTTCACCATCAAAAGTGCATAACATTGTCAAAATCATCTATAATAACAAAAGCAGGAAACCCCTATATATAGACTCTCCGCTGAGTTCCCAATTGGAGATGCTTAAAAAATGTGCTTCATCAGATCAGCTCAGGAGTACTTTAATGTGTATTGAACAAGAAGGGAGCTCTGTTCAGAAATGCTGCCAAGTTCTCTGGGCTTTATCTTATCTTAGATGGACACAGAGGTCAAATATCCTATACACATCTGAGTCCAAGTTTCACCTCACGTTTTATTTTTGCATTCCATTTATGAGAAAGGAAGGCCCTGGTAACAGTAAACAATACAGCAGGCATTATCTGATATGGCTGTGCATCAGCTTCAGTGTCATGCATTTCATTTGTGTTACACTTGATGCAAAGGCACATGCTGGGAATTTTGGAGAGACATTTGATTGATGTGATGACTTTTCTTCATACTGATATTATTTCACCAGCTCCGATGTAATTTCATCAGGACAAAGCCCAAAGCTGTGTGGAAGTGCTGAATTGGCTGATGGAAGTTTAAAATTAGGTAACAGTTACAAAGTTTTTAATGTCTGAAATAAATCCTCAAAGAGTGGACACAGATTTGTCACGAAAAACTGGACGTGAGCATCTTCAGTTTGCAGACAATTACAGTACAACAAAAATTTCAATGAAAGTTTTCTTATCACACTGTCAAATCTGACTTTATTTCATGTTTCTATGTGTTTCTGCAGTAAATTGTTAATTTGTTTTATTTTTAACGGCATTAAAATTGAACATGTGAACACAAATTTCTCAAAATTAAATAGCATATTCAAGTTGTCAAGGGTAGAAGAATCTTTACAACTTTCCTGGAACAGTTGTGTTTTTCAGAGTCAGAAGAATTGTGGTAAATGCACACTGCCTGGCCAAAAGTTGGTTAAAACGTAAGAGACTCCCGTTGGATAATCCCTGCATGGAATTTCGGTATAGTCAGTTTCCCTGACAACAACTTGTTTAACTGCAACTGTTGCACTGAATAGCTTCTCGTTTGTTAAACAACCGTGTCAAAAGACACATCTTGTGGTTGTAGAAAAGATGTTCATCTGTTTCTTTAAAGGTGAAGTCTGCAGTTTCTGTAGAACATCAGCACTTAGAAAAAATGTCAACAAGCAAAGCATTCTGATCCCTCCCCCTCAGAGCCATATATGGCTCTGCCCCCTTGTGGTCTGTTGAAATTTGAATTCAAGCTCTGTTTTTATTGGCTGATTCAAATTCAAGCTCGGTTTTTATTGGCTGGTTACAAACTTTGTTTTTATTGGCTGGAAAATGGCGGGTCACTTTTTCTTTTTAGAAATGCTTATTTACCACCTGGAGAAGCAAGGGGACAATATTTTTTTTTAGTTTTTTTCAGAGATTACCTCTCTAACATCAATCTAGTGACAGAGTGAAGAAATATGTTAAAAATATATTGTTAGAAAAGTTACATATAGCAGCTTTAAGGTTGAATTAATGGTGTGCATCAAAAAGAGAAAACGTTGAAGGAGATTACTGAAATTACTAAAATTGGGTTAAGAACTGTCTAAAGTATTATTATTAAAACTGGAAGGACGGTGGGGAGTATGCATCAAGGAAAGAGGCAGCTGAAATGATGCACATGTCATGCCAACATGTTCTCACTCCCTACTCGTCATATATTGATGCTTTAGGTCAGGGTCCCTCCGCTTCACATACTTGACGCGTCGGGTCACCCCTTCTCGTCATTACTTGACGTGCAGGGTGCTCTCATTGGTTTGTTTCGGGTTCGGGGGTCAAATAAAAGGTGAATGGTTAAGGTTAGGGTTTATTATCAGGTTAGGCTTAAGGTTTACATTTTGACAGAAAAATCCACCCTGTTGCTATAAAATAAGTAGATATGAAAGTGCTTCACTATCCAAACCGGAAGAGAAGATCACAGCATAGCATTCAATGAGAGCACCCTGCACACCTAATAATGACGAGAAGGGGCGACCTGAGGCGTCAAGAATGTGACGCGGAGGGACCCTGACCCAAAGCATCAATATATGACGAGTAGGGAGTGAGAAGGCCACTGTACAAGCTAGTGGGAGCAGTCTATGATCTGGGGTTGCTGCAGTTGGTCAGGTCTAGGTTCAGCAATGTCATGTGCCCAAAGATTGAGGTCAGCTGAATATCTGAATGACCGGGTTATTTCGTCAGTGGATTCAATGTTGGGATTCATCGGGCTCAGATTGTGAAACATTGGTTCAGGGAGCATGATACTTCATTTTCACACATGGATTGGCCACTGTGTAGTTCAGAACTGAAGCTCATTGAGAATCTTTGGGATGTTCTGTAGAAGACTTTGCGCAGTGGTCTGAATCTCCCGTTATTAATAAAAGATCTTGGCAAAACAAATTAATCCACCTCTGGACAATAATAAATGCTGTGACTTTGCAGAAGCTTGTGGAAATAACCTCACAGCAAATGTGTGCCATTATTAAAGCTAAAGGTAATATAAAATATTAGTTAGGGATGGGGCCGATCCAATCCAGTATCGGTATCGGTATCAGATACCAGCATTATTTAAGTATCGGGTATCGGATCAAACCTGCCGATACTTTTCCGATCCAGCTTCAAAGAGCACTTGTGTTCAATCACATTCTGTGACTGCCCTTCTTAACATTGTGTGAGATAAACCCAATGAAGACACTCTTAAGCCTTACAATAGGGGGTTCCCTATTGTAAGGCTTAAGAGTGTCTTCATTGGGTTTATCTCACACAATGTTAAAATGAATAGTTTGGGTGCAAAAGTTCCATTATACAGAGTCAAATACCTGAACAGTATCGGATCGGGAAAGTATCGGTATCGGTCGATACTGAGTTAATAAGTATCGGTATCGGATCGGAAGTGAGAAATGTGGATCGGTGCATCCCTAATATTAGTGCAACCTTTTTTTCACGCAGTTTATAAAAAAAATACACATTACTATGTCAGAGAAGATGCAAAACTCTGAGGTTGCTTACATTTGACTCTTGGGTTGTAACACGTTTTCTTCAGATATTTAAGTAGTAAGAAGTCGAAATTTACATTTAAAACTTAAAAACACCTTGGTGTGTTCTCATGACAAACTCAGCTTGATGCAAATAATTTTATATTACTTGTCTTCTTCTCACCGCTTGAATACAATGCATGGATTTCCTCCAGTGAGCTGTGAAAGTAGGGTGGTTTAGGTTTGCCTCTTTGAGAGACCAAAACTGGGTTTTATTACTAACATTACAAAAGCAGCTGGTTTAGCATAAGCTATATCATTCCATCTTAAACCAATAACCTTTACCTCTTTTAACACTGAAGATGGAAATGTTGGTATTGATTTATTTTAATCATTAATGCTCTCAGAGAGGAGTTTGACCCCTGACTCCACTTCCTGAGCAGAAATACTCACGCATCATGCAGGTCACCATGTGCTGCAGCAAGCTTACACTTTCTGTTACACTAATACAGACACAGACCGCATAATGAAATTTGTTTCATTGTAACCAGGTTCACATCGATCTTTAGGGTTGAATACACAACCTCATTTGAAGGGACTTTTTATATTACCAAGTAAAATGAATATTTTTTATAATCTAGTACCCAGATGCTGTTGTAGATCATAAGATCAAAACCTCTATTTGCTATGAGCTATTGGCAAATCCTACCAGAACATATTATCCTGGTTTTGCCCATAACTGCTGTAAAACTAAGACGCATGATTGCTCATGCAACCATTTGGGGTTCCTATGTGTTCACCTATTGAAGTGCCCTTGATAATCAGTTCTTATGAAAGGCAAAGACTACACAGGTTTCCATGGGGATTTTTTTCCCCACAAAATGTCTGTTTTGATGATTGCTTGGCCTCCTGAGCAAATACAGTACTGTACTCTGAAAATAAATAACCCTGTAATCATGTTATGGTGGCCGTGGCTCAGTGCTGCAGCCCTCCTTCCACTGTGTTTTTTTTTTTTTTTTTCACCTCTATGGACTGTGGTGATATTAAGTGTAAAGTTTTTTTTAACTTGCAGTATTTATGGAGAACCACATTTTGGGGTCTTGATTTTTAATTCTGCCACATTATAGAAGACAGATTTTTAACCTGTAGCAATTTTTTAGTTCTAGAGAGACAGTCATGTGGAAATATTCTAATGATTATGTGAAATATGCTCATTCTCCTGACAGAATAAAGAAATACATTTGAATGTTTGCATTCTAAAACCCTTGTATAATAACGGGATGTTCATTGCCACAAGAGATAAGTCTGACCTCTGACACTTCACTTCCTGAGCAGGGGCTCTCATTCATGCAGGTCACCTTTTAGACAATGCACGCTGCAGTTTCCCTGCAGCTGCTCTCGTAATGGACACAAATTCATCACGACCCGTTTCTGTTTCATCCAATGGGGTCAGATGAACTCTTGAGGACTTCTATATAAGAAGTGCCATCACAGGTCTTTTTTATTGCATCAGTTAAAATCAATAATCAGTGTAAAGCTGGGTCCCAGACACTGTTAAAGATAAACTTTTGGACAGCATTAGTTTTAATCATGAGCTATTGCCAAGTTCTGAAACTGAACCAGAACTTTAAGAAAAACACAATGATTGCTCATAAAACCAACTCAATCAACAAAGCACTACTTGGGTCTCTGTAATTCCACCTATTGATTGTGAAGTGGGCTGGATAAATTGTTAGTGGGGGGGACAAATGAGTACAGTATTTTCTGATGTATAGGTCGCACCTGTGTATAGGTCACATTGTCCAATTATCACCAATAGATTGGAAAAATCCCTAGATAGGTCACACTGGTGTATAGGTCGCACCTACGTTTAGCTCTGCTGCAAATGTCTGCCACAGGAGCGCACAGCAAGGCTTTTAAGAAGATTAACACTTAAAAACAATTATTTGTTTGATAAAAATTATAGCAAATATGTGTCTGAGCTGAACTTTTCCTTAATAAATGAACGTAATTGTGAAATGAGCTGGATTTAAAAATTTGTTTTGTTGAAAGTGATAACAAGCCATATATAGGTCGCACCGGTGTATAGGTCGCAGGCCTTGAAAAAAACTTTAAAAGGTGCAACCTATACACAGGAAAATACGGTACTCAGAGATTTTTTTTGTTTTAAAAAAGTTCACACTGAGACAGTTCAGCTGATTGCTTGGCCTCCTGTATAAATACCCAGAATATCTAAAACTAGGTATCAGGCAAACAGTGGAGGCAGAATTATGTGTGACAAAGCAAATACAGTAGATCCAAGACTAAATACCAGGTCATCCGTTTTCCTTAGTCTTTAGCCTCAACCTTATATTTTGCACAGTCACTCCATTCACATTTATGTTAACTACAGTATAAACACAAGACCAGAACAAAGAAATGTATCCCCCCGTGCTGCCCCGGCGTCGAAATGACTCTTGAGGCCTTGATTTTAAAAATTAGATTTCAGACTCTTCAGTTTGTATACGTTTGGGTTTGCTTACTTTGCTTGCCGGTAATAGTGGTGTTCCTTTAACTTGTTCTGCCCATTGTGGTAAATATGTGGGCGCATTTGATTGTGTCAATGTTTTCTTTGTTTGTGTTTGTGAAAGGTGATGTGCTGAAAGTAGCGCTGTGCTAGTTAGAATGCAGTTTGGCACATTGCACGCAAAGGTTGGCTTGCCCTCTCCAGGTTGGAGGTGTTGCCTCAAGTGGAGGAGT
>JBBPBX010062867.1:5764-20699 GCA_038048925.1 Garcialebias charrua
CACACATACACAGCTCTACCTCCTCCATCCTGGCTCCACTGGTCCGCTTCAGGATCCCATTCTCTCCTCATTGTTGAGCAGGATCCTCTGGTCCTCATCCACTCTCAAATTGAATCAGCCTCAATTTGACCTTTTATGCTCCAGAATCCGCTACAGATGTACAGTACGCGTGCACACGAGTCAGATTTGACACGTCTCTCCGTATGTGGCCCCCTCGTGTCAGCTCCCATTGCTCCCAGTGAAGTGGGGGAACAGCATCTCCCCATTTGCTGCAGAATAGACCAATTAGTGTTTAGCAACAGAGCAGGAACCCGTGTGAATGTGTCATTGATTAGCAGGATTTAGCTAATCATCACATCTCATAAACTCACCCGTTAATGTCAGCTGGATCTCCTACAGTACGCCTCCTCCTCCTGGCTCATCCCTCCATCTTCTCCTTTCAGCTCCCTCTTCCCGTCTGTCTTTCCGCACTTGTATTTTTTTATTTCTGCCCATCTGCCACCGTCTGTCTTCTCTCCTTTTCTTGCTCTTTTGCACCCCTTTACTCAAGTTCCTTCCTTCCTCTTCCTCCTTTTGCTTTAAGGCCGTGGGTTTACAGTAAAGGAGCAGAGCGGATGCTGACTTTCCTGCTCGCACACGACAAATTAAATCTGCTTCTCTGCTCATCTTTAAAGAGAATGTGCACTTTTTTTTATCTTAATTGTCTTCCCAGTGGTTATTAATTTGTCACTGTGCTTCTCTATGAGCCCAGCACCTTTAATATATTTGTCATTTTAACATGTTGGGTTATATTAAGCAAAGGAAACACAAAGAAAAAGTAGACGTATCACTTCCAGATAATCAGAACTTGTAATAATTGTTCTGTAAGTGTGTTTAATTGAAACCTTCCTTTTGAATTTAGACTCATCAGGTCAAAACGAGGAGGAAGAAAATTCAGTCTGAGACAAAAAGTGAAAGTTCAAAGAGGTGCAAGTAGTTTTTTAGACCCTGGTTTAAGATAAAATTGGGCAAATTGTGTATTTCACCACATAATATGTAACTTTTTTTGGAATTATGTTGTTTATAAGTTTGGATGTGAACAATCATTACTTTAAGATAAAAAAAAATATTTTAAATTAGGTTGTAAGTAAGTAAGTAAGTACATTTTATTTATATAGCACTTATCATAGATAAAATCCCAAAGTGCTGTACAGGATACAAAATAAAAGATTAAATTAGACAAAAGAAATACAGTGATAACAGCTGATTAATCAAAAACAATAAAAACAATTAATAAAAACGAGAAAAACTGATAAAAACACTAAATAAAAACATTTAACTAACTTGGATTGAAAGCATTAGTAAATTAGTGAAATCACATAAATTAAAAGAGGAATATCATGTTATAAAATTGCTTAAAAGACTAAAAAAGTTCAATTTATTTTAAATGTTACCGTTTACTGTATAAGACAAAATTTATATAATCAAACACCAGCAGGAGACAGATTTTTTTAAGTGAAGTTGAACATTTTTCCAATTAGCTCATTTGTTTTAATGAAATATAAATAGCTTTAAGTACAGTTTACTTCACATAAGAAATTAAAAGCCTCACTATGTTTATTTTTTGGCATGTTCACATTTTAAAATTTATTAAAAATTTAGATTTTTGTATGTTTTCTAAGAGGTGCACGGAAAAGAAAACTGTTCTTGATCATTTTTGAGGGAAAAGAAATCAACTTGTGGTTTTCAAGCTTTTTGTGTTGTGCAGTAATTGTTAGTTATCATATTAATTAACATCTGTTTGACACAGTATGGTCGCCAGCTGGGAGCATGAAGGAGGACGTGTGGTGAAAGTGTGTGTGTGAGGTTACAGGCTTGGTGTGGGCTGCAGGGGACGGGGGGGGGGGATCACACCGTTTGATTTGTTGTGTTGCTAATGTGACACTGATTATACAGGTCAGAGTAAAACAAAGCGGTGAAACGTTGGCAATGCTAATACAGACGCTGTGATAACACACTCGGCCTCTTCGAGCGCAGATACACAGACCGACCTTCGTGTGCACGTATACGCTTGTACACTCTTTCCTTTCTGCTTGTGAGACGCAGACACACCGACGCTCTCGTAGCACACGCATTCACATGTCACACAAAAAAAAAAAACCTCTCTCAATGACTCCAGCAAACCACACAGAGCCTTTTTTTTTGTTGTTGTAAGAGGTGCACTGTTGCCATGGAGAGGCGAGGTTAGTGAATTTGACCTATGCTATCATGCTAGCTTTGGTCCCGCAGCTGTAATTTCAAATGAGAGAAAAAAACATGTGTTTCTCCCTGAATTGATTTATCCCTATGTTTATGAGTAGATAAGTGCAGTGATGCTTAGATGGAGGGTTATTTTCATGGGGTGACTCTTTTGTGTGTATTGTGTTTATCTAGGCCACTGTCGATGTAGTACTGTAGCTCTTTTGCTCCCAGCGGGGGCCCTCTTTTTGTGTTTGTGTGTATGGCTTTTCTCGACGTGTCCCTGCAATTTGTTTGTGTTTATTTTGTGCGCCATTCTCCGCTGCGGGCACAGCGAAGGCATGGGACGCATTGTGATTTGTGGAGAGCGGAGCGTGATCAGACTGACCTGCTGCACGAACAGAATCAAACACAATAAGATGGACCAAGTAAACGTGGCTAAAGAACACCAAGTGTATTTGCTCCGACGTTGCCGACACATAACCAGTTCCTCAGTTTGAACCGAGCCAGACTCGTGGTCCACTCTCTCTTCCTTAATGCAGAGCTTTTCACACAATAAGGAAGAGCGTTTGTGCACAGCAACATATGGAGGATGACAAGAGAACAGATAAAGGCGCCTGCATACGGTCATCTGTCTGGGTTTTGGGGTAATTTGTCGGGGCGGGTGTGAATGTTGCTGGAAGTGGGCGGTGACGTGTCAATCACATGTCTGAAAGGGCCCTGTGTAGGTTGTCATGTTGCCCCGCAGCCCAGGCAGAGGAAGCTCGGACCCGGAGACCAAACTGGGGTCACTGCCCTGAACGGTCACGGAGACGGCACGAGGTGCAGATAGGCAGGGCGTCGCTCCAAAAAGGTCACGCCAGGGGTGATCCAATTCTCCGTGTTTGGACGTTCGGGAGATTGCACACTCACCTCTGTCAACTCTTCCATATACAGGTCAGCAAAAAGAAGACAGAGACTCACAACAAGTGAGAGGTGTGGGGTAACCTGTGTGTCCGTGTGGATGTATGTATAATTCACCAAACACAACTCTGTCTCATCCTGTCTCCAGTCATCTGAACGAGCACTGTAGTGGACACTAATGCGCCTCTTAGCTCTTGGTTGACCCTTAAAGGTCCCAGTGGGATACTGCAAGGTGGGTGACTTTGCTCTCTGTATTCATTGTTTCTGTTTTTCCACTTCATATCCCCGTTATCTATCTTTCATTGTCTGCGTGTTCTTCACACTTTCATTATTTACGCTGAGCTTCTCTTTCAACTTTCCTCCTCGGGGAAGGAGCTCGTCCAGCTCCCAAATGTTTCTCAGGTTTATGCCGGTCATTCCCGTGTGACCCGTTGTTTCTGAAGTATAATACAAATCAATAAAGTTCTGACGCTTTCAGATTTTTCTTTTATCTTGGCTAATGCCAACGAAGCAAAGGATTGTGAAGGTCAAACGTTCTTCAGCCGTGATCTGTTTTTGTTAAAGATTGTGTTAAACACATTGATGGCTGAAGCACACAGAAGCTGTTCGTCCTCCCCTCCCACCACACCACCACCACCGTGTGGATACACGTCTGTGACTGAAAGCTTCAAAGCTTGTCGGTCAAATGTGTCGTAACATCTCAGAGAAATGAGGTTCATAAGTGTCCAAGGAAAGCCTGTTTCTAGGACAGCCTAGCATCTGGTCATGAAGGCCAGTGGTCCACTGAAGTCTAACTGCCCCACTCTTGTCAGTGGCAGCTGTGTGTGTGTTCCAGTGTGTGTTTTCAACCCTGTATCTCTATGTGTGTGTGTTCCCATATGGTAATTAGTCATAAGTATCACAGTAAGATCAGACCAGTAAACTGTCATCATGTGTTGACACGTCTCTTTTTGGCGACGGAGCTGTATAGGGCCAGAAAAAGGGGGAAAAAAATTACGAGAAAAAAAGTCAAATTATGAGAATATGGTCAAAATATTATGAGAATAAAGTCAAACAAGAATGAGGATTCAAGGTTTTTTTTATTTGTCATTCGCACTCCATGTGGTACATGTGGTGGAATGAAATTATGTCAGTGTTTCCCCTAGTTAACTTGCCTTGGCGGGGTGCTCATCTCATCCATAATTTTTGTTGATGGGGAGGGACAGAGACATGTCTGAGCAAAGCTTGTACCAACAGTTTTTGAGCAGGGGCGAGGGACGTTCAGCATGAAGGAAGAGGCACCTTTAGCTTTTTAGCTTGAGAGCCTGTATTTCGTGCTGCTAGCTTAGTGCTATGTCAGTGCTGGGTGAGGGGCAAGTTCAGTTTGGTAGGCGGGGTGCTCAGTTCTGTTGACGGGGTGGGGAACCCCGCTTGTATAATGGTAGGGGAAACACTGTATGTACACAGGGTCCCAGTTCAGTTTGGTAGGCGGGGTGCTCAGTTCTGTTGACGGGGTGGGGAACCCCGCTTGTATAATGGTAGGGGAAACACTGTATGTACACAGGGTCCCAGTTACATCCAACAATAAAATGTAAAAGATAAACAGTAATAACATCTAAGATATGAACTAAGAAAAACATAAACTAAATATACACTTAGCACCAATAGCATAAAAACATTACTTCAAACAGCAGCACGAACATGGGTCTGTGTGAGCAGATGATCACAAATGAACACAGCAACATGAAACAGATCAGCAGCAACATGAAACAGATCAGCAGCAACATGTGATTTTTCACAGTGATTATTCTGGTTATTTATTCATGAGTCTAACAGCCTCAGGGTAGAAGCTGTTCCTCAGTCTAGTGGTTCTACACGTAATGCTCCTCAACCTCCTACCAGAGGGGAACGGGACAAAAAGTGTGTGTGCTGGGTGAGTGGGGTCCTTCATGATGCAGGTGGCCCTCTGGAGGTGTAAATGTCTGTGATGGTGGTGAGACTGACTCAAACATCTTCTGTGCAGCCTTCACCACTCTCTGCAAAGCTTTTCTTTCTGCAGCTGTGCAGCCTCCATGCCACACGTTGATGCTGGAGCACAGGATGCTCTCCACTGCACACCTGTAGAAGGAGGCGAGGACTGAGCTTCCCAGACCAGCTCGTCTCAGCCGCCTGAGGAAGCAGAGTTTTATGGTACATCCAGACCGAACAGCGTTTCAACTTCCAAAAAGCTCGTCACGCACGCAAGTGGACACACTTGGTGTCCAGACCTGAACGCGAAACTGCTGCGGGGTGTGTGGGAGGAGCTTACCGGTATACCGAGTCCTCACTGCACTCCGCCAGGCGAGGAGCTTTTTATTTCTGTCTCTGGAGCAGACTTGACTGGTCGTGAAGGACTTGTCGCGAACACACAGCTACAATGAGTTTCTCTTCCATAGTACACGACCTCGCGGGTCTTTTCTGTGTCCCACAAACAATACGTCACATAGTTGCGCAATACCCCCGCCCCCTCGTTTCCGCGTCACATAGGGACTCTCCCCCTCTCTTCTCCCCCCGACTCTCCCTGATCAACCAATCAGGGAGAGTTGAACGGCGTTTGAAAGTTTGAACGGCGAAATCTTCAGCATGGTCAAGGAGTGCTTTGGAGGCTGACGCGGGTTCACGTGCACGGAAAAACGCTTTCCAGCACGCTCAACACGCACGTGACGTGACGCCCGACGCCAAGACGCGGCTGGAAGCGCGTCCCCCATTGACTTTGCATGTAAGCTGGACGCTCCTGCCGTTGAAACGCTGTTAGGTGTGAATGCACCATTATGGGTTTTCTTGATCAGGCTGGTGGTGTTGTTGCTCCAGCTGAGGTTATCATTCATGTGTACACCCAAGTATTTGTAGCTGGAGACTACTTCCACAGCAGATCCTCTTATTTTCAGGGGGGTGTAGGTGTGTTTGTTCCTTCTGATGTCCACAATCATCTCTTTTGCCTTCTTCACATTGATGTGAAGGTTGTTCTCTTTGCACCAGCTCTCCAGATGTTTCACCTCCTGCCTGTAGCTGGACTCATCATTGTTTGTAATGCATCCCACCACAGCTGTATCATCTGCATACTTTATGATATGACAGTCTGGATGGGTAGCTGCACAATCATACATGAGCAGAGTGAACAAGAGGGGGCTTAACATACATCCCTGAGGAGAGCCAGTGCTGAGGGTTATGGTGGAGGAGAAAAAGTTGTGGATCCTCACAGATTGAGGTCTGTTTGTTAAGAAGTCCAGGACCCAGTTACAGATGGAGGGGCTTAGTCCTAGTGTGAATAGTTTGTCCATCAGGGTTTGGGAGATCATGGTGTTGAAGGCAGACGTGAAGTCCACAACGAGCAGACAAATGTAAGAGTTTCTGCTCCAGGTGGGTGAGCGCAGTGTGGACAACAGAGGAGATTGTATCCTCTGTTGATTGGTTCTCGTGGTATGCATACTGGTAAGGGTCCCCGTTAATGTTGATGGTTGTTTTGATGTGGGTCATGACCAGTTTTTCAAAGCATTTAGCGACTATAGGGGTGAGGGCCACTGGCCGATAGTCATTCAGACCAGTCACTGTGGAGCTTTTTGGGACTGGGATGATGGTGGCGGTCTTCAGGCAGATGGAAACCATCTCCAGGGCAAGTGGGGTGTTAAAGATGTTGGCCAGCACCTCCCAGAGCTGATCGGCACATTCTTTCAACACTTTCATGGATAAAGTCATAGTATTACAAGAATAAAGTTGAAATATGATGAGAATAAAATCCTAGTATTACAAGAACAAAGTCGTAGTATTACAAGAATAAAGCCGTAGTATTATGAGAATAAACTTGTATTACGAGAATAAACTTGTAATATGTTGCTGGGTTGGCTCCCACCTGCTGTGGACAGCCTCCAATGTGAGTTACTGTGTTTTATGAAGTAGTCCTTGATCACTTTTGGGTCACTGTTTGTGAAATATGCCTCCATCTGCGTTATGTCACAACTAAATCCCATCAATGCAGTCATTAATTGCAATGCCATACGGTCTCAGTTTGTCATAAGAATCCATACGCCACAGTGCGTTGGGTCCCTGCTATTGTACTGCCAATGTCAACATTCATCATTTTACCATAAGACTGCTTTTTCCTGTCGGAGTTCTGATAATATTACGACCTTATTCTTGTAATATTTCAACATTATTCTTGTACAAATTTATTCTCATTATTTTTACTATCTCGTAAAGTACGACTTTATTCCCGTTTGTAATGTTTATTTTTGTTTTTTTCTTAGTGTGGCCCTACTACTCAGTCGTAATTTTCTTTCCCTACTGCAGTGAATTTTACTAGCTTCAGAATCAGCGGCGGCCTGTGAAATGTCCACGGGGGGGGGGGCTATTTCTCAAAAATGAAAAAAAAAAAAGTTTCAAGTTCAAATCGTGTTTATTTATCAAATGCTGATTAACACAAGGTCAACAGAACAATTAAATGCTCAGGATGAGAAGAACCAATTTGACTCACTAAAACAACAAAGAACAAAAAAAAAACTAAAGCATGCAAAAAAAGGTACAAAATAAAGTACTGTACCTACAAATGAAAAAGTAATTATATTTACAAGGTCCTAAAGACATGGTAAACAACAACATGGTAGAATTTCAACGGTGCAACAGGATGTATTTAATTGAATTAGTATTTCAAGGTTGTAATATAAGCTTTATATATATATATATATATATATACAGGAAACCCTCGAGGTACGACACCCGCGACCTACGGCAACTCAGACTTACGATTTTATCATATTTAATAAAAATATGATAAAAAAAAATAAAAATATTATTATTATTATTTTTTTTTAATGTTATTAATTTCATGTGTACAGCACTTTGTTGCAGCTGTGGTTGTTTTAAATGGCTTTATAAATAAAGTATAATTATTAATATTATGTTTTTATTACAATTTTATCGTATTTACGCAACTTCCGGTCGTTTCCGGTCGCCATTTTACAATTGCGGTCAATGGAGCTCCACCATAGAGGCTCCTGTCAGCTGGCTCTAGAGGACCGTGTGTCCGATCAGGGTTGCCTCATACGGATAAATTAGCTGGAAACACTCGGTCAACTCTGTGGACGTCTCAGGCCCGGAGGAGCAGCCGCGGATCGCCCCGCGATCGCTCCCACAACGCCGCCCGACATGCTAACGACAGCAGCTAACAGAGCAGCTAACACAGGCGAAGACACCGAGCCGACATGCCGCGGAGGGGCCATCTGCGGCCGGGAGCTCGCCGCAAATGTCCGCCTGGCAGCCTAAGATGTTGGGGGACACCGAGCTAACGCGGAGATACAAAGCCGACAGCCTTTTTGAATGAACTGACATGCTGCTAATGGCGGGGCCTAACTGTAGCTAACGCCGAGCAGTTTGTTTTGGATGGAGGAACATCGCGGAGAAACGGCTTTCAGTAAGTTTTTTTTTTTTCTGGCTCCAAATTAGCCTGGCCCTCGCCTTCCTGCACAGCTCCGCTCAATTCTCATTTCCCTTCACTGCACAGTCTGGGACTTCTCCCATTAACAACCATTTCTCCGGTAGATTTTTGTTCGGACCAATCAGAGAACAGAAGGGACGGAGTTTTGGACCCTAACCCACGCCCCCACCTGTCCCAGCGCGCAGAGCCCTATAAAAGGGCTCTGCCAGCGCGCAGTCAGCGAGCAGCGGCATGTTCTCATTCAAAGCGATGCAAAGCGATGCAGGACTGTTTTATATGTGACACAAATTTATTAATTTCCCCTTCTTAATCCCTTATCTGGAGTTTTCTTTTGTTTTTTGGGCCAAAAGTCAAGTGATCGCTCGCTCCCTCCTCCTTCTCTCCCTCCGCTGAAATGAACAAGGAAATGGCTGAGGTTGTCACGAGAATTAAACTCGGGTTTTACGTTGCTGCCCGAGTCCCATCAGATTTTCTGGTCTTTTGGTGAGCTGGACCAGCGATCCATGGTTTTATTTTATTTTATTAAAATGTTTTATTAACATATAAACACAGAATTTGCGCAGCGAGAGAAAAGCTGCAGGAGGCGGAGCAGTTGTCAGTCAAGTTCACCAGAGCACGGGGGGTGGCTCTGAGGGGAGGGAGCAGAATGCTTTCCCTGTTCAAAATATCCAATGGTTTTGTTCCTCAGCAGAGGCCACGCCTCCAGCAAGAATCGTTTCTCTATGGAAAAAGTCCAGACCCTTGTCTGAAGCGAAGTGAAGGACAGGGTCTGGTTTTAACCAGGCTAGCTCCAAATGTATGAAGTTAAGAAGCTAAAAGTCCTTCTTTTAAACAGTTTTGACAACGTGTGTGCGTGTGGAGCGTAAGGAAGCTGGGGGAGCTCGGACGGGTGCGAGCTGATGCTAAAAGACGAAGGCAGGCTTTGACCAGCTCAAAGTAAGACATTATATATTTTATTTATTGTATGTAAAGTTCTGTGCATGTTAGTATGTCTGCTTGTTCAGTCTCATGCCGTTAAATATGTGTGCGGCGCTCCGTTAGCGGTATAGCCGCGACCTATGTCAGAAACGCGGACCTACGACAGGCAGGTGTTTTTGGTCCGCGAGGTACGACAACATCGACCTAAGTCACACCCGTAGGTCCCAATCCCTGACGTAACTCGAGGGTTTGCTGTATATATATATATATATATATATATATATATATATATATATATATATATATATATATATATATATATATATATATTGCACATAATTACTGTTACAAGCTAATATTATCCTCCTGACTAATACCAGTTTAAATTTGTCCTCCTTGGAGGACATTTGTAAACCTGAATATCTCCCACCCACAGCATATTACTGAATTAACTCATTTTGCTCTCTACAGGGGACATTTAGGGCTTTTCAATGATGCTAAATATGAAAGGGTGGGTTTTGGCACCTTTCTCCTTCATATAAATAATAAAATATTGGGCATGGACAATATTTATTTTTCCTGGCAGTCAAAAGGATAGGGAAATGGCTATATGTTTGTATACTGTAAAGTAAGTGTGATCATGTATTTATTTGTATATATCAGGTGTATCCATTTGTATATAACTATCATTAATAAAACATAAGTTCATAATATAAATAAAATCAAGCTCTTTTTTTCTGATTACCAGTTCTCTTAAACATTCCTAATTTTAAAGGTCCTAATGCACCTTAGCAGCATTTCAACATATAAATGTACCTTAAATGTTTCAATGTTAATTGGAGCTAGTTACTTGCAAGAGGCATTGTTTTCATTCTCCAGATCAATACAGTGTTAAGAAATAGTAAAACACCACCAGTGACATTTAGTATAGTATAAAATTATTAATGTTTGATAATGTTTTATAAGCAAATTGAAATAAATGTAGCCATCAGAGTCCAATACAATAACCTGGAGGCTAGCGCTAGCATGCTAACTCCACAAACAAACAAAGAAAAAAAAACTCACCAGTTCCCACTTGCAGTCAGCTGAAGGTTTTTTCACAAACAGAGCCATCTAAAAGTTGAAAGGCATATCAGTCAGGAATGGTAATATAATAATATAAGCATTAGATAAAGACTGGCATTAGCATGCTAGCTCCAGAAACAAACTCACCAGTTGCCACTTTTAGAATAAACAGTCAGCTGAAGGCTTTTTCACAAACAGAGACTTTTAAAAGTTGAGAGGCATATCAGTCAGAAATGGCAAATAGGCATTAGATAAAGGGCTTTCAATGATTTAAAACCTACCTGAGCCAGCCTGCTTGAGTCTCTGCACGGCTCATTTCCCAGACAAAAAAAGACAGGAAGCACATGATCGGTAGGTACAGCTCATGTTGGACGTGTCCAGGGTGGTGAAATCTGCGCCCAGCATCTTCCCATCGTTTTGTAACGTCGTGGAATAACTGCGCATGCACCATTTATAATGAGAGTCTATGGATAAGATTCATGCGCCCCCAGGACCGGAAATACGTCACCAATCAGAAAAATGTTTTTTGAAACAAACAATATAACTCATCATTACTCATAAAATATTTATCCGACACAACTAAAAACATATATGCATATATTTTGAAATATTTTTATTTTATTTCATTTTTATAAAAAATGTTGTAAGTCTTCAATGTAAAATGGTGAATAGCTCCAGAAGTTCCAGTGGGGTGGCGTCCTAGCGCCCCCTATTGGCCAGCCGCCCCTGTTCAGAATGTAAATCTTTTTTTTTTTTTTACCTTTAATCTCCCACTGTGTACTACTGTGGTTTTAAAGCTTTAATATGTTTTCTGGATCAACATTTTTGTCTGTACCGAAGCACTCGATTCTTGGATTTGCTGGTTTCAAAAATGAAATGAAGCCATTCTAATTTCTCATCAGAAATTCTAAACAATTTGAGTCTTTTGCAGCTCTTGAGTGATAAATAGCCAACAGAAAATTTCCTGACCCCATATTTCCTCAGAGCTGTCTTTGGTTTTGTTTTTCCTCTGCTTGTCGTTGTACTTGTGGTCTTTGTGTGTTTGCTGCCATTCTTTAAATGGGAGTTTTGTTGTTGTGCATGCACAGGTTGACATGCAAAAAGCAGGAAGCCCAGAAAAGGAGGTTAAATATAAAAGTGAGCAATATATCTGAAGTTTCACAGCACTACTAAAGATGCGGATGAAGAGAAACAAGAAAGTCTTAGCAGAGAAAGTCTTCATCCAAGCCTGGGCAAATAAAGTTAGAGGAAGGGTTATACAGTATATATTTTTCGTCTTTCTCAAGTTTTTAATAAGAGTTTTATCATTGCACAAGCACAGTCGGCACTGCCTTTACAACTGACAAGTCTTAAATCTGCAGAATCTAGATCAAGGTTAGAGAGTCCTGCTGAAAGTGAGAAAACTTAAATAAAAATAAATAAATAATAAAAAAAGTCCATGGCAGATTGTGAATAAAGTGTTCATCATGAACCCAGTCACAGGTTCAGGAGGGAGGCAGATATAAAAAAAGATGAACAAAGATTCATTCAAAGGCGCATTATTATCATAAGTTAGAAATTAAAACATTAACGCTGAGTGACAAGTTAAACTGACAAAGCTCAGGATGAGTTTTGTGACATGGATTTAATTAAAAGTCACTGGAAACCTGGGACTATATATGTACAAACAGAGGTAATGAGAAATGTGAAGCAGCTGGTAATTCCAAATGATCATCAGGTGTGTGGGAGAAGAAAGCAAGACTAAGACCCCCACAACACTTTGATCATCTGTTGAATCTGTTTACTACATTATGTGTTGAAATCAGACAAAATCAAAACTCCAAAGACTTAGACCAAACATTTCAAATTGATCAGAGAGTAAGTGTCTAACCTGTAGCAGGACAGGGTTGAGATGATCTCAAATTCATCATAAAGAAGTCTCGACCAGCAATCAGCTGCTCAGCCATGCTGATGACGTCAAACAATCTCTTTAATTTTTGCTTTGATGTTTACTCATGGCAACTCATTTTTATTTTCTTTAAAGTTTTTTACATTTTATTTGGATGTGTTGTCAACAGTGATCAAGTATATTCTGAAGTGTAGCCTCTGGTTTAGGAGTAGAGGAGAAAAAAAATCTGTTTTGACTTAAAAATCAGTTTAGGGTCATTTTTAACAGATCATTTGCCAGATTACTTTAGTTAGATCAAATCCACTCATTCATCCATCCATCCATCCGTTCATCCATCTATCCATCCATCCATCTCTTTTTCTTTTCTTTTCCTCTCAGACATCCTTCTCTCCAACAGGAAGTGCCTGGAAAACTTCCAGGGGGAAGCATGCACGAGGAATCCAAATTAGATGTCTGAACCCCTCCAGCTGACCCTTTTCATTGGAGAGGAACATCAACTCTACTCTGAGCTCCTCAGATTACAGAGCTCTTTACCTTAGGTCAAACATTATATAAATTAACTCGCACAATTTTCCATATTACCTCAGGCAATGGCAGAAGTTTCGACTTTCATCAGTGGTCTATTGATATATCAGTTTAACTTGTGATTATTTTTTTAACCTGAAAACAAAATTCATAAAACTGCACCTTCCCTCATTTGTTTCCAGATGTGTATATGCAGTTTTAATCTGATAAGTGTTATTATTCAAGCAAATGTTTTAATAGGTAAATTATGCATTTTGTTTCCACTCTAGAATTGCCTGAAACATTAAAAAAATTCCAGTGTTATGGATTTAAGAACAACTTCACTGTGGGATATACAAAGTTAAATGTTATACATACTGTAGTTATATATTATATGTTGTGCATTTCTATATTTGAGTTGAATTGAAGAGAAATCATTTTGTTCTTAAGAGGGATGTTAATGTAAATGCAGCAGGCTGATGTGAGGCGTTTTGAATGAATGAATCGAATGGCACAATGACTGAAAGTCGGTCGTCACTTTAGGAAATGGCTAATGTAGAAGAAATTATTAAAAATCACATGAGGGTTTCATATTTCTCAGATAAAAGTTGTAAAATTGTTGTTTTAATTATCTTTAGCGTTCAGAGTAGAATGACATCTTATTTTCTTCTTTCACTGACTAGGGATTGGAGATTAACTTTTTTATGTGTTGACAATGCACATCATTTACTTAAAGAAGAAATATTGTTTGTTTTATTTACATTGTATCTTACACTTAAAATTCAAACATTTGGAAAAACAAGAATCGTTCTTTAACCTTTACTCTATAAGCTGGTGAAGATTCTCAGTCGTCCAGGACATGATAAAATCAAAAAAGGTGTTCAATACAGAACAACTGGACTTTATTTCTTTCCGTTTCTTTCTGTCTTTCTATTACAAAGAAAGTCCAGTTGTTCTTATTGAATTCCTTTTCACACTCAGTGACTGATTCTTTACCACAACCTTCTTTGGATGCCTCATTTTTAGAGCTTCAGAAATTTTGATTTGATTTGATGTTTATTCATTCATTTTAAAAGAACAATACAAACAGTTTCATCAGATACAAGAATACAAGTAGGATAAAATGAAAGGAGCAGAAAGAAGATGAAATCTTATTATATCTGCCCCTTATTTCACAGTTTGTTCAACCAATGATAACCTTCAAACTACATCACAAAATGAATAACTACTTAATTTTTCTAACTGTAATACACAAACTACATCACAAAATGAATAACTCTACTTAATTTTTCTAACTGTAATACACAAACGCACTAAGCTACATCATAAGTACAACATAAGTGTAATACACAAACACACTAAGTTACATCATATATAGTTTTTGAGCAAGTCCTTTTTGACCTTTTTCTTAAATGTATACATTGATTTTGCATTTTTAACATCACTCTCCAGAGCATTCCACAATCGAACTCCCTGAATTGAGGTAGACCGTCCCTTTAAGCTGGTTCTGAATTGTGGTTTGATGAATATCTCTGTCCCTTTGAGATTGTAATAACTTTGTCTTTTTATAAAATTTCTTTGGATATTTAAAGGTAATGTGTTATTATGAGCCCTATACATAACTGATAAAATACTATATTCTACCAATTCCTGGAATTTCAATAAATTTAGCTGAAGAAACAAGGTGTTTGATGGGTGACTGAAATGTTTTCTGGTGATTACTCTTACAGCTCTCTTTTGTAAAATAAAAACAGGCTTTGTAATAGTTTTGCACGCTTTTCCCCAAACCTCAATACAATAGATTAAATGTGGAGCAATGATTGTGTTATACAACATATGCAGAGCTTTATCAATTAAAAAATCCCTGACTTTATACAGTACTGCAATTGATCTAGCTATTTTTGTTTTAATGGAATTTACATGATGTTTCCACGTCAGTTTGTCATCAATGATAACACCCAGAAACTTCACTTCACTCACTTTACAGATCA
>JBBPBX010062869.1:0-11324 GCA_038048925.1 Garcialebias charrua
TATCAATCAATCAATCAATCAATCACCTTTATTTAACCAGGTAGAGCCCGTTGAGATCGAGATCTCTTTTACAAGGGTGACCTGGTCAAGTGGTCAGCAGCACACGTCACATTGGCAATAGGCATTTGCACTTATCAAAAAGAAAATAAAGAAAACTACAATCACAGTAAACAGATGTTGACAGTTCAAAACCAACAGGATATGACAGATTTCTATATACATTATATACAAATGTATATAGAAATCTACTACTACTACATACTACTATGAATGTGAATCGATTGTAGCTTTATTTAACCAAGTTTAGTAGATTTCACAAAAAATTATACCAATGCTTACCTATCAACAATTACTTACATTTACCAATATAATACACAATTAGAGAAAGGTATAATTTTGTGGTGAAATAAACTAGCTAGATGAGTAGTAAATCTTGTTAACAGACAGGTGAAAAATATAATTTCTATAATCTAGGTATTTATGTTACACTGTTTTTTACAGTTAGCACTCATTATACACACTTTTTTCACTTAAAAAGAAAGTTCTTACTTGTGAATTGTAGTCCACTGATCTCATTCTGACAAGTCCTTGAATCCTTGAGTCCTTGAAAGAAATCCCGATAGTGTGAAGAGGCGCAATTTTTTCCCCTTTTTGTTCTCCCCTTTTTTTTGAAAAGTTGGGAAATTGTGTGTGGATTTTCGTGCCGTTGTTTCAGGACTGCAATTCAACGTTTCTACCACTAGAGGGCTCATGAATTGTAAAGTATACACAACGTGGTTTAGGACACCAACTTTATTATAGGCTGTCAAAATCAAAAGAAATGTTAAGTTGCTGAAATAACTAAATAAAATGATAATACAGTAGTAGTTACAAAGTCAATTTTAATTTATTAACAATGTTTATATTTAATATTTCTAAAAAGCTATAAGACTTTAAAAGTCATGAATTAAGACAGCACAAGGAATGATTTCATAAACCCATTGGTGTCACAATGCTGGTCAGTAACCTGACAATATGGAGTCGTAAACCATATGTGCACACACACACACACAGGTGAAGATTCCTGCTGGGGGAGGTACAGGTAAACGGGTGTTCATTTTCAGGATCAGACATGTCTGAGGAGGTGGATTGTTCGTCTTCCTGAGGCTCCAGAACTACCATACCATACCATTTTATTTATATAGCACTTAAAACGGCAACAAGGCTAACCAAAGTGCTGTACAAACAGACAAACAACAGGCAACACATAAGCAACATACAAAATGAAGTAAAAAACAGAATATAGACATAAAATTGTTGCAGATAATAAATATAACGAGCAACCTGTGTGAAGCAAACAGGTTCAAACACAGATCATCTGGTGTTGAAAGCAACAGAATAGTAATGGGTCTTTAAACGTGATTTGCAAACTGAGAGGGAGGGGGCCTGTCTGACAAGCAGAGGTAACTCTTTCCAATGTCTTGGGCCTGCTACAGAGAAGGCCCTGTCACCTCTGCGTTTAAGACGAGTTCCTGGAACTGTGAGAAGTAACTGGTCCGCTGACCTCAGAGAACGTGGTGGGACATACGGCTGTAGCAAATCAGAGAGATGGGGGGGCGAGACTGTTCAGCGATTTGTAGACATACAGGAGAATTTTGAACTGGATTTGAAGATGAACCGGTAGCCAGTGCAGGGAGGCCAAGACTGGTGTAATGTGCTCTCTTTTGCCTGTACTGGTTAAAAATCGGGCTGCTGCGTTCTGGACCAGTTGTAATCGTGCAATGGTGGTCTGACTGATACCAAACAGGAGTGAATTGCAGTAATCAAGCCTAGGTATAATAAATACATGTATTAATGTCTCCAGGTTATTTTTGGACAGTATGGGCTTCGGCTTAGACAGCCGCCTCAGCTGGAAAAAACAGGATGTAACAATCATGTTTACATGACTGTTAAGTTTCATGGAAGGATCTATTATCACTCGCAGATTTGTGACTCCTTGTTTTTCTTATTGGGCTAGAGCAGAAAGGTCGATGCAGTGATTTGTGGTCGTGTCATTGGGAGGGAACAACATGACAATGAAAAGAAGTCTGAAGAAATTTAAAGCCATCCAGTACCGGATATCAGCCAGGCAGTCAAACAGCCATTGTGTCTTAGGGGGAAGTAAATTTGACAAGTAAATTTGACAGTCATCAGTCAACTGCTGCTGAAGAGTCCTGTGTGGCTGAGGAAGAGGATGGCTCTTCAGTCTGGCCTGTAGCAGACGGTGCATCTGTGCATTAAAATAGCATACATAAAATCTCTGATACATCTTACATCAATTATTTCAGTATCTAACATTCATAATACTGTAATAAATTTGTGGGTCACACAGGCAGAGGATCTTGCCTAAAATGTCAGAACCATCAAACAATCACCACACACCAGAAGATTATACAAATAGTCTTTATTTATTAAGCTACTCCTAAAAAGATCCCCACCCCAAGCTAAAAATGAAGGCCTATACTAAAGGTTAGATGAGTCAACTTTGTCCACTTAGCTCACTCAGCGACGAGACCCCTCCCCAGGGTCTAAGCTTGTCAGGTCGTCCAACACCCCGGGGATTGACTTAGCTGGACGACGATCGACCTCCTGGATCAGAGCAGGTGGCAGGACAGCAGCTCTAAGGAACAGAAACAGGAGTCCAAGGGGGTGACTGAACAGCAGCTCTCAGGAAAAGAAGCAGGAGTCTAAGGTGGTGGCTGCACCCTACTAAAGCCCGGCCTAGCTGTCTAAAGGAGGCACCCAGCCTCCCCTCCTGACACAGGAACAACTAACCACCTATCTTGCTATCTTCATCGCCGGCAGCCCTAAATGACTGCGAACGACACCCTCCCTCCAAAAGGGTGCTGCCACAACCAAAGCACAAAGGACTCTCGCTCCAATTTGTTTGAGCAACCTTTATCTAGTGTGCTACTCCTCAAGTGATTGAACATACCTGTCCTCAATCAGTTTCCTTGCCTCCACTGATGAGTTCTGCCCAAGCACATCACAATACCATAACTCACAATGGGCTATAAAACTATTGGGATGTATTCACATTACTGAGTAACTCCAGCAGACAACATCACATTCACAAGTAATGTGAAGTGATTTAGGGACTGAATACTGAAAACCAAATATGTTGTCCTAAGCATTCACCCATTATCTTTACCTGCTTCTTTCTGTTTGGGTCACTGGTATCCAGCCATCACTGTGCAAAAGGCGGGGGACACTCTAGACAGGTCAGCTCAACGTCAACAACAGTTAGCATCTTATGTTATTAATTAAGAATAAGTCCATCTTGCTTTCATGCTCCAAGATATGACACAGCTGCAGACCTTCTCTTCTTTTCTTTTTTTCCTCAACTGGACACCTGATGGATTTGACCTGTTATGGTCCATCTTCCGTGTGTGTAATTGGCACTCTGCCAACATGAGTCAAAACAACTTAGGCTTAAACAGATTCACCTTCCTCAGTGAGCACATTCAGTTTACCCGGTAGTTTTATTTTTTCAGCAATTTCACACAAATAAATTGTGAAATTGGTTATATTCATAATATTGTTTTCGTACTATTAGTGCTTAGCATATTCTTTAAGTTAGTGCTCGCATTAAGCGTGTAAATTATAGATTAACAGAATCTATGAGAACCGTGCTGCTGTCAATGTATAGTTTTGCACTATTAGTGACTAGCGAATATCTTAAGTCTTTTAAATGGTAAATGGACTGTACTTATACTGTATAGCACTTTCTATCTTATCAAGACACTCAAAGCTCTTTACAACACAATCTGTGCCTCATTTATCCATTCATACAGCACTCTACTATATCTCTACAAAGTTAATTGAACAAATCATTCTAAAGAGACTAATCAAAGCTTTATCACATTCATACACTGATGGGACACACATCGGAGGAATCGAGGCGTTCAGTGTCTTGCCCTGAGATACTTAAGCATGTGACTGCTGGTGGATTCAAATCCCCAACTCTTGCATTGGAGAACAACTGCTCTAACCACTCAGCCACAGCTGCCCCGAGTATGGCTGTGCATTTGTTTAGTTTATATCTTTGTTTATATGTCAGATCCTTATTTATGGTTTCTTTTTACACTTTTTATTTTTGCCATTGTTGGATGTAACTGGGACCTTGTGTACTGAATTTTGTTCCACCTCATGTACCACATGTGATGTGAATGACAATAAAGAACCTTGAATCTTGAATTATAATGAATGAAATGTGTTTTGTTTGGGAGCAATCGATGGTGTGATTTACTTAATGAACTAAGTGACATGACGTGAACGGTAAGATGGCTCCGCCCACACGGAGATATAACCCAGGACGAACCAACAAGATACTGGAGCTGTGATAGTGGAGGTAGTGAAGCTCACGGTGTTACCGGAGACATTTAGTGAAGCATTTCTGCCGCATCAGCCAACATTAAGGCAAAGAAGACAGAAATAATTAAAAGACACTAATAACTTCAATCATTTACTGTGAAATTCAGTTTGTACTAAGAGTGTCAATTTGACATTACACAACCTAATAAACACTTTGTGTAAAATCTGTTTAGTTTTAACTGTTTGTATTAAAAAAGTCTAAACTTATTGTAACATTTATGGGCTATGCAGCTAACTGCGGCTACAAGATCAGCATCAGAAGATGGTTCTTTTAAGGAGCCTGAGGTGTGAATGAGGACAGGAGACATTGGTTTTAGTTTAGGTGTATATATTTGTGATTTAAAAGGGGAAAAAAACAGACAATTACAAATGCACAATGAGAGACAAATGTCCTCTAGCCTGGCCCTCGCCTTCCTGCACAGCTCCGCTCAATTCTCATTTCCCTTCACTGCACAGTCTGGGACTTTACCCGCCCACAAGGATTTGTCCAGTAGATTTTTGTTCGGACCAATCAGAGAACAGAAGGGGCGGAGTTTTGGACCCTAACCCACGCCCCCACCTGTCCCAGCGCGCAGAGCCCTATAAAAGGCTCTGCCAGCGCTCAGTCAGCGAGCAGCGGCATGTTCTCATTCAAAAGATGCAAAGCGATGCAGATATGTGACACAAATTTATTAATTTCCCCTTCTTAATCCCTTATCTGGAGTTTTCTTTTGGTTTTTTCCCCCAAAAGTTAAGTAATCGCTCCTTCTCCTCCACCCTCCTGCTGAGTAAAATGAGAGAGACAGCAGGCTCAATTCGTTGCTGTAAAATGAACACGGAAATGCCTCAGGTTGTCACGAGAAATAAACTCGGGTTTTAGTTGCTGAGCGAGTCCCATCAGATTTTCTGGTGTTTTGGTGAGCTGGACCAGCGATCCATGGTTTGATTTTATTGTATTAAAACGTTTTATAACATATGATATAAACACAGAATTTGCGCAGCAAGAGAAACGCTGCAGAGGGGGCGGAGCAGTTGTCAGTCAAGTTCAGCTGCTGAACTTCAGCAGAGGGGGGTGGCTGAGGGGAGGGAGCAGAATGGTTTCCCTGTTCAAATTATCCAATGGTTTTGTTCCTAATCAGAGGCCAACGCCTCCAGCAAGAAACGGTTTTCAATGGGAAAATTCCAGACCCTTGTGTGAAGCGAAGTGAAGCACAGGGTATGGTTTCAACCAGGCTAAATGTCCTCTGAATGAATTAAATTTCAAGATCATAAAGTTCTGGTCCTTTTCCTAGCTCGCCATCCTTAGATCCAAAAGAGGATCTGATCCATCAAGGGAGAGAAAACAATGGAAGAAAAAAAAATGACCTGAAAGGTCAGAAAACCCATTAAGTATTTTATCAAAAACAATCGGGTACAAAGCATATAAAAATTAAATATTAAATGCAAATGCAATTATTAAATTCCTAATGATTAATCAATCATTTCAATCCGGTAAAGTTAACCATAATTTAAATAAAACAAAATATATAGATCCAAAAGAGGATCTGATCCATCAAGGGAGAGAAAACAATGGAAGAAAAAAAAAAATGACCTGAAAGGTCAGAAAACCCATTAAGTATTTTATCAAAAACAATCGGGTACAAAGCATATAAAAATTAAATATTAAATGCAAATGCAATTATTAAATTCCTAATGATTAATCAATCATTTCAATCCGGTAAAGTTAACCATAATTTAAATAAAACAAAATATATTTCCACTAATCAAATTGAGGTTTAAAATTGAAAATTTGAAATCAAAGTGCACTTTCAAAATATCAATCAAGAAAACAAAATAAATTGTCAAATACTCAAGCAGAGTGAGTAAAAGATAGAATTAAATAAATATACTGCGCAGTCTCAACTTAAATGTAGCTACATTCCATTTTGATCATATCAATGCAAAAGTGCCAGAGCTCGCACAAAATCAGAAATCGGTTACCTTCTGGAAGAGAGTGGAGCGTACTAAACCATAATCTGCTGTTGCAATCCAGGTAACAAACGCCAACAATTCTAATAAAACAACGCTCCAATAAGCAATCGAGCAGACATTTCATGCTAAAACAATAGTGCTATCAGATGACAAACTCACCAATAAATCAAATCAGTGGTTGCAAAGATTTGTATGAATTTGCCAGGAAGATGCCAAACATCAAGCCACAATCACAGTGGAACAGGTGATGTAGTTCAACTGTGCACTGGAGGAGGCGGGACTTTAAATAAGTTGGCAGAGTTTGGGGCAACACAGGAAGTGGACCCGCAAAAATAAAAGACTTGCCTAATTGAGGGTTACATTATGCAACCAGAAGTTACAACATATATCTACATACAGGTGGTCCTCGAGTTACGGCACCCTCGACTTACGGCAACTCGGACATACGAACGCATCATATTAATAAAAGTATGAAATGTTTTTTTTATTGTGTTTAAATGTTCTTTATTTCATGTGTATGTAACCCAGCTGGATTTTATTTGTTTGTTCTGTGTTACTTGCTTTTCTGTATTGTTTTTACTTTATGGGTAGTGTCTCTTTAAGAGCAAAGTACGTCATTACTTTACGGCAGCATTCCAACTGCCGTTGCTATGGGAACTCCCGGGCTTCTGAGTTTCAGAGCTGCTGCTGAGAAGAGACACGCTAGTCTCTGCCGTCCTTCTGCATATCGCCTGACTTCTTTATGCCTGATATATGTTTTCCTGCTAGGTGAGCATTACTGGAGATTTGTAATGTCGTATGTGTTCTAATTTTATGTACTAAGTTGTCGCTAATGCTGTAATGTTTTAGAAACCAAACTCAGGTTTTACTGTGGGTATTGTGTTAAAATTACTGTCAAGTTGTCATGTTAAGTGAAATATTTAATATTCATCGATGTTCATAAGGTGGTTATTAGTTTATGGAGTTATATGCTTGATAAAGAATGTTAAATGCTGTTTTAAATGGCAGCATTCCAACTGCCATTGCTATGGAAACTCCCGGGCTTCTGAGTTTCAGAGCTGCTGCTGAGAAGAGACATGCTAGTCTCTGCCGTCCTTCTGCATATCGCCTGACTTCTTTATGCCTGATATATGTTTTCCTGCTAGTGCATTATTGTGGCCAATATTGGAGAAAGGAACACTGGGAAGGTGCTCCTGTGCCTGCGGAGAAAGAGAGAGCGGCTGCTGAGTTTTTGCGTGTCGGACGCTGACTGCCATCGTCATTCTGGGCTGCCATCCCAGCCAGGACAACCTCTTTCATCTGTCTGTTCGTACGCATCAGACACACACACTCAAATATAGAGCTCTATATGAACAATTTTTTTTTGTTTTGCTGGCCAGCTTCTAATAATTTTATTTTTCTATAAAGAGAGGACTTGCTACTGAGACAAATATAATTTGTCCCACACAGTTCAGAAGTGTGTTTAAGTGAAACGAGCACAATGAATATGTTCCACTCATGTTTTGAGTGAATGTTTTTTTTTTCTTCTTGTTTTTTTTTTATTTTTTTTATTTTTTATAAAACTGTATGACCGAGTTGAGACAAAGTTGGATGTGTTTCAGTTCAGTAATCTTGCAATAAACATAACTGGCTGATAGTAAACTGCTATCTGAACCCGAGTAACTCCTATTATTTGGTTACAAAATTTGGCGCCCGAACAGGGACTTGAAAGGCATTCATCTTGTCTCTAATATTGTTGAACAAACCATATTTTCCCAGGTTAACATCGGAGTTTTAAAAAATGGAGCTTTGTAAAATATATAGTTTTGACCCCGAGTGCACTGTAATTCTTAAAGGTGTCCCAGCTACAACTAAACTGGATGATGTAAAAAGGGCCTTTTTTAGCGCTTGATGATGTTATCGAAGTGCAATTCATTGACAGTCTCTCTGATTCCATTTTGTGCCAGTTTGGCGAAGGTATTATTCCTATGTTGTTGGACTGTGAGTACCCAGTTGCTGATTCATTATGGGAAGTTGTACAGATTGATGAATACTGCTCCCCTAGATGTGGAAATGAGTCATTCAGTCAGGAAGTAGTTCCTCTTGCACGTGCCATTGGTAACATGACAATGAGTTTTCAGGAACAAGTTCACGAGTTGGCCCTAACGTACAACATGGACCCTGCTACAATAAGCCAGGTTGCTGCAAGTTGCATTTGTGGAAAACATGATGAAAGAAAACCTGTATCATCAACTCCAGCATCTGCACTCAAAACCCAGCCCGTTACCCATTTAAGACCAGTTGTCACAGATGATGAGAACCATACCTCAAATCGTACACAGGCAGCAAATGAGACTGTATTAATCAACCCTCTGCCTGCTGATGTCCAAAAGGTTATAGTAGAACATATTGTAAAAAATGACTCACCAGTGCACCAGCCTCTTTCAAGAGAGCTAAGGCTTTTCTCTGGCAACTCTCCAAAACCTCAGACAGAAGTAGATTTAGCATATGGCGGCTTCGAGCTAAGCAAGTGATAAACGACATTAGCCTGTCGGAAGGGCAGCAGTGCCGTATGATACTCGATAGCTTACTTACCCCTGCTTTAAATGTGGCTCTTTTCATTGGAGCTCAAGCCACACCAAGTGCTTATCTTCAAGAATTAGAGAAAGCATATGGTAATGTTACAGGAGGGGAAGAGCTGTATATTCAGTTCTATATTCGTGTAGCTCCGCCCTTTAAGCCACGCCTATTGGATTGATTCCCGCGCTTCGCGCCAATCACTGAAGACTTGTAGTCTACGCCCACCTGCTGTGGGCCACGCCTCGGTCACTATTTAAGCGGCCATTGACCGAGAAACTGCTCTCAAAAAAATTTTCACGTCTAACACTAACGAAGATTTTCCACGAAACATGTTTTTCAAATGACTTTCAAGAAATGCACAGGATGTGAATTTTTGCTTCATCCTGGCGGAGGACAAGCACCCACTCTGTGAGTCGTGCTTTGGAGTCCAACACGGACAGCAGGCCGTGGTCCAGAACCGCGTGCTCAGCCTGCCAGCTCCTGAGGAGGAGGAAAAGGAGCTCCGGTTTGACCTCCACTGGGCACCGGAGGCTCGACCGAAGGTGGACGCTCCGCGCAGCCTGTGGTAAGCAGCTGTGTCGGTCTGCGCGTCCACGGGGGTAGCTGGTGCGGCCGGCAGTTCCTCCCGAAGGTTCTGACCCGGTGTGCCTTTCCTCCGCCTGCCGGAGATGACTAGCCGCTGCGCCGCCCCACTTCTTTGAAGTGCGCGGGGCCGGTCTTAACCCCCCACCGAGGGAGAAGTCATGACCGACGGCATGGCCGCCACGACCGACGAGTTGGGCCTAGCCCAGCTGAAGAACCAGACCCAGTTCCACTCCAGCTTCTGATACGATGAGCGCCGTCTCCTGAGGACGTAGGACAGACTCGCTGCTCCACGCGCTCCCTGTCATCATAAAAGGTGGGTCGCGCAGACGTGTGCGGGCTGAGTGTCCCTGAACGCATCACTCAGGCCTCATCCTTGACGCCGCAGACGAGCAAGTTGCAGGACGCTCTCCTCTCGCCGCTCCACGCCCTCCAGGACATCATCAGACGAGCCACGTGTGATGGTGGAGGTCCCTGAACGCACCACTCAGACTCCATCCTCGTTGCTGGCAGGAGGACTCAAAGCTAAAAACAGCAGCCAGAAGGAGCAATCTGTCCAGACGTGGACTCTGCTGCAGAGCGCGGACAACAAGCCCCTGTCACCCTGCGCTCCCGTCACGAGGACACAGGAGCGCACGGACCAGGCTTCTCTGCTGCTACACCGCTGCAGCCCAGCAGCTCTGAGCTCTGAGGTTTGCACTGAGACCAGTGAAACACGTGAGGAAACCAGTTTCACGCACTACCTAGCTCCACCAGGCTTCAGGTTGGTGCAGTTGTAATTAATATTGTATTGCGTTTTTGGCGCTCAACATCTGTGCGAGCCAAACACGACATGTCCGGAGCTGTTATCAACATGACCACGAACTCATGCACGGTGCTCGCGACGTGTTCAGCTCATTTTTCAGCTTGGACTACTATGTTCCAGAGAGTAGCTGAAACTCTCCTCATCGATGGTGTGAGCAGAAAACTGATTAATGCCCCATCATGTCAGAGGGACTATTTTGGGGCCAACTATCAGCGCTTGTGCAGCTACGTTCATCATCAAGACGACCGAGCAGCCGCAACCATTTTGTCCCACCCCCCGGGCAGACCCGCTCTGCCCGCGGTCTGTGCACCATGAGAACAGACTGGAGCTCCAGCAGCAGTGACGCTCTTCACCAGCTACTACGAGCAGCAGGACGAGAAGAGACCAGCACAACATGTCACTGCGTTGCAGATGTGTGATATCAGTACGTGTTTTGAGTTTAATAAAGAAACTGTCATGAAAAACAGTATTTTTTATTCAAACATGCTGAACTCCCCCGTCCCGGGGCATGTTAACACATTTCCTGACATGGTAAGGAACTTGACACGAGGTTATCTGTCAGAGTTGAACAGAAGGTGTATATTTCCATCGTGATCAAACAGAGAGCCGGGCTGCAGGTGCTGAGAGCTTCTGTGAACCCTCCAGCCCCGCACCCCCCACACGAGGGTGGGGGCGTCATCAGACACAGAGCGACAAACAGTGCAGACGAGTCAGACGGATTGCTGTTCCTGCTCTCAAACTCTGTTTAAAATCACATAATGAGCCTGGTCTGATAACAGTTTCAGCCAGGACTTTTTCGTCTCTTCCTCACACAAGCCAGACAGTCAGGTAAAACCACCGACCTGCACGAGTCACACTGGGCTCAGTGCAGCAGGGGTCGTGAGAAGAGCCTCCTATGGGCCAATGCGGACACCGTCCACTAGGTGGCGGTGGAGGACAGGCTATTTCTCTGGTGCAACAGAACGTTTGTTAAATTACAGTGCAGTCTGGCTTCAGACCTGCTCTCTAACTGGTGGAGGCGACTATTCGCAACATT
>JBBPBX010062870.1:0-20698 GCA_038048925.1 Garcialebias charrua
CTGGCGCTTTACCTGGCTACACGCCATTTCAGGTTTTTCCTGGAAGGCCGCCAGTTCACTGCATACGTTGACCACAAACCCCTGGTGTTTGCTATGTCAAAAATTTCTGACCCCTGGTCTGCTCGCCAGCAACGCCACCTCGCAGCGGTGTCTGAATTTACTACAGACATTCAGCATGTGGCTGGAAAATCCAATGTGGTGGCTGACTGTCTCTCCCGGGTGCTGATCGCTCCCGTGTACGTTGGCATCGATTTTTCTGCTATGGCTGCGGACCAACGTAGCGACGCAGAAATACTCGAGCTCCAGTCCGGCCCCACAGGCCTCGAGTTGGAGGAAAGGCGGGTGAATGACGGAGGTCCTCTCCTGCTCTGTGACGTATCTACGGGCAGGCCCCGCCCCCTGGTTCCAGTTTCATGGCGACGCCGCGTTTTTGACTCCTTACATTCCCTTTCTCACCCAGGTGTTAGAGCCTCTGTGAAACTGGTCAGCTCAAAGTTTGTTTGGCCCGGTCTGCGTAAAGCAGTTAAGGAGTGGGCAGCAGCGTGTGTTCCATGCCAGCGTGCTAAGGTCAACAGGCACACCAAAGCACCGTTGGAACCTTTCCCCATCCCAAGTCGGCGGTTTGATCATGTGCACGTAGACCTAGTAGGCCCTCTGCCTCCATCACAGGGTTTTACTCATCTGCTGACTATGATAGACCGGACCACCAGGTGGCCAGAGGTGGTTCCTCTGACGTCCACAACATCTGCAGTGGTGGCCCGGGCCTTTTTGTCTACCTGGGTTGCACGTTTCGGCCCCCCTTCAGACATTACATCGGACAGGGGCCCGCAGTTTGTTTCGGAGCTTTGGTCTACCATGGCCAAGGGTCTGGGGACTAACGTTCACAGGACCACCGCTTACAACCCCCAAGCTAATGGTTTGTGTGAACGGTTTCACAGGTCATTGAAAGCTGCACTTCGTGCTGCATTGACCGGTGACAACTGGATTGACCGCCTTCCCTGGGTTTTGTTGGGGTTGCGTACCGCAACCAAAGAAGACCTGAGCTCTTCCCCGGCTGAAATGGTTTACGGTCAGCCTGTGCGCGTCCCCGGTGAGTTTTTACCTGAGGTACCCTCACCACAGTTCGCTCCACCGTTGCTCCATCTTTCACCTCAGGAGGCCCCTTTTCGTGTCCCCGGTCCGGTACACCATTGTTTACCGCAGTCATTTGTCCCTAAGAGTCTGGAGTCCTCTAAATTTGTTTTTGTCAAACACAATGCACACAGGACACCACTACAGCCTTTGTATGATGGACCGTTTCGAGTTCTTCAACCAGGTCCGAAACATTTCATTTTGGATTTAGGGGGTCGTACTGAGACTGTCTGTATTGATAGGCTTAAACCAGCTCATGTTATGTCAGATGATCAGGTTGTTACGGCCCAAGCTCCTCGCAGAGGCAGACCTCCATCCACATTATTAACGGACGGCGGTCCTTCTTCCGGAAACTCTCAACGTCCATTGGAGCCCGAATCTTCTGCAGACCCTCCTCGTAGCCCTCCACTTCATCAGACTGGTTCTGCAGGGCCCAGGTTCAGCCGTTCTGGTCGTTTGATCAAACCTAAAATGCGGGACTAGTGATGGACCTTACTGGGTGTTCTGGGGGGGCGTGTGTGGTGGACCACTAGGGGGCTCTACTCACACCCAGTGGACCGAATGTATTACAGGATGCTTTTATTGTGAAAGGTCCAGAGGACCGGATGTTATGTGGGTATATAAAGCAGTGTTGGGCGGGTTCCCGCCAGTTTAGTAGGAGTTGATTAAAAGGTGAAGTTCTGCAGCCTGTCTCCTGTGTCGTCTCTTCACCTCCTCTTACAGTATACCATTTGTGTGCATGAAGTATTTAATGCTCTTTCACCAGAACAAAAATAGAACTTTTATGAAAAAAGAATTCCTAATAACATTATTAAGGGGCTGTCCTTGGTTGGAATGGGTGATGATAGGCTTCTATACAGTTGGACTTCTGTCTCTTCCTCTAAAAGTTATTCTAGGGCTGTCGATCTTTTTGCTGCTTTACAGGAGGAATCTGAAATTATTGACACAACCACAACTTGTAATTCACAAGTTTCAATTTAAAAATAAACAGTGTAATAATCCATGCAATTTATCATCTTTCATTACAAAAACAAAACTTACATAGTTATCTTCATCCTCTTCTGCCTCCCTCTGCGTCTCTCCCTCTTCGTCTCTCCCAGCTCTGCCAGCTTCAGATTCGACATTAAAAATAGTGAGCAGCAAGAAAAGCTCTCACAACAGAAAGAAAATATAAAATACAAAAATATAAAAGTACACTTTTGTTTTTGCTCCCATTTCTATGGTGGCATTTTTAGGAGTGTTGTGTGTTAATATCGTCATCCTGAAAGCTAAAGGTGCGCTAGCACTAGCCTCTGAGCCAGCTAGACTCCAGCAATCCTCGTCAACTAAATGTTATTACATGAGATGGAGATTATTTATACAACACAGTCGAAGCAGTAAAGCAAAAAAGTAACAAGTGACAGGAATTGGATGAGTTTAACGTTACGTGCTGCAACATTTAAAACAGAGGAGGACACTAGTTTGTTAGCTCCGCTTCAACCACGAAGAAGCGTGTTCAAGATGGTACATTCGTGCAAACTCAGCTCATGCTGACTGGTCAAATGCTTCTCTCTGCATGTTAGAAGTATTTCCGCCCTTTATTGTAATCGACGCTTTGCATGTGTTGCAAGTAGACCTGGTTTCGTCTCCGATTTTTCCTCGACTCCATGTTGAACACCAAATATGGCGCATGTCTGTGATGTCATCACGTAAATGCGTCACCACGACGAGTCAGTAGAACGAGTCAGAGAACCGATAAACAGAATCGTTAAGACAAGCAGCCTACAATTCCAGGGAATTGAACTCTAAAGAACCGGTTCTCTAAAAGAACCGGTTCTCGATTCCCATCCCTATTCGAAACCCTTCTGATTTCACCCAAAACCTATACACGTTGACAACTTGTGTGTGTATATATATTATATATATATATATATATATATATATATATATATATATATATATATATATATATATATATATATATATATATATATATATATATATATATATATATATATATATATTAGGCATGTAACGGTTGTAGTTGGTGTACCGAACCGAAAAGGTACGGAGGTGGACCGAACCGAACGTGCTGTACCGAAACGGTTATTTTTTCACTCATTGAATGTTAATATGTGCGCCGCGGAACAAAATTTCCTGGGCGCGTTTCAGCACGGAGCTATTATCTCGCAGCACGCGCAGCATTAGCCGTTAGCTTCTCGCTGCGGTTTCCTGTTTGTTAACGTTATGGTTTTCTTGTTAAAAGACGAGCGCACAAAGCTGTGTGTGTGGACGTTTTTTCATGAAGACTGGATCTGCAGCAGCAACACGTCTAACGTGAACGCGCTGGAAACTACGTCATCAGAACGTGAACGAGCTGTTACAAAGTACGCTAACCACACAGCTGCATTTAAACAACTTCTACAAAGTGCGCTAACAACACAGCTGCATTTAAACAACTTCATCAGGTAATTTAGATGGGTCCAGATCAATAACACAAACTGTATGAGTTTTTAAAGCTCTGAATCTAAGTCTGAAAGTTTTTAATGCACAGTTGATCCTTGCTATGAGACATCCATCACGTCAACACTTAAGTCAAAAAGTTCAGCTCTTTATGAAAAAACTAAAACTGATGGTCAACAAGTCCTGGAGCTGATTTAAACCCTGCCCTGATGATGAGTGAGATATTCAACCGTTCAAGAGGTATTGTTATTTTATTATAATTATTATTTATAATTTATTATTATTTAAAATTATAATCTTATTAACTTATTTTTTTACCTCTGTGTTTTATTTCCAGTATTTCCAGTTACAGAGGTAGCTGCTCTCCTTCCACTTCAGGGAAATCCACCAGAGATCACCTGCTGCAGCTAAGAAGTGTGTGATGACTGAATTGAACTCTGGAACTGTTCCAGGACCAGTCCCACCAAGAAGAGGTTGTGAGTAATGAGGACAAATACAGCCACACTGGTGCTACTGGACAAAAACTTTATTAGTTAAGATTGTAAACAGTCTGTTGCTGCTTATTGTTCTGGTTCTGACTGTTATTGTATTCATTAAGATTTTTATTATTTTTAATATAATTTATTTATTGTAGAGTGCTGTTTATTTAAAATATCATCCAAATGGGTCACTTTTATTTATTACTACAATACAATACAAACATATTTTTGGCATATTTTCAAAATAAACATTTTGTAAGTCTTTATTTTGTCTTTTTTTTTGTACCGAAAATAAACCGAAAATAAACCGAACCGAGCCCTCCTTGTAATTGAACCGAACCGAAATGTGATTTTAGCGTACCGTTACACCCCTATATATATATATATATATATATATATATATATATATATATATATATATATATATATATATATATATGTAGGGATATAATACTAGTCAGTTTTACTGACCGTACACTATTCCAGATGAAAGATTTGAGTTGATTTTATCTTATCATCAATATTCACGAGTTCTCTCTTTTTAGATTAATACCAATATTTCTGTGACTAGATCAGATGTAATTCACAGGAAACGTTAAACCTATGTTGGTACAGTAGGACTGGACCATTTATTTAACATAATTATAAATTACATCACACATTTGTACATGATTGGTTGATCATTTTTCCTATAATTAACTTCAGCATGAGTATACGCGTCCGTAACATCATAGGAGCAACAGAACACAAGTTATGGGTGTTAATAACTTATATCTCTGCTGGCACAATAAACTTAAAGTTTAGTTACTTAAAGTAAGAAAGTTTCAGTGAAGAGAAAATGGAGTATGAAAGAAAATGGAGGATGAGGAGAGGCATTATCTTGATGTGTTTTAAACAGAAACATGGCAGTTCCTCGGCGGCTTCAACTCGACTCGGTCGAATGGACATCGACGTTTTACATGTGCGAAGATTCTTGGTCTCTGCTTCGGTAAACTTGTCGCAACCTCACGTGCACGAACTGTCCGTTCGTGCTACGGCTTACAGACGACCGGCGTCCATTTTTGCAACGACTCGCTCACAAGACGGCTTCCACCTCACCGAAGTAACGACCTCAGTTCCGGTTGGCTTTTCAAGATAAAAGCTTCCTTGAAGGAATTTCATTAAAATAAAGCTTTTTACAGCTTGAAATGGATTTATAACTGGCATGTCATAAATCTTTTAACTGAATGACGTGTCCTTAGCGTGTGACTGGCATTCATTCAGCTCTTTGGGGAACCTCATGGCTTGAGGACCTCAGCAAACTCTAGGCTCCGACAGGAAGTGAAGCCTTAAAAAGGGGAGGTTGACCCAGTAAATCCCTCTCGCTTATTGGTTGCTTCCCAGAAAACGGGAGTGAATTTGTTCGGGTCAGAGAGGTGAAATTCTGAAGGTTGAGCAGGATAACAGAGAAAGATAGTGTTCAGGACAGCCAGACTCATATGCCCCTTTTCCACCGGTCGGCACGGGTCGGATGTTACGTCATATGTGCGTTGCAGAGACCCCCTTTACGCCTTCCCCACCGGATATTCCATGCTGCTCTGTGCTAGATTTCTTGAGATTTTTGGTGTGGTTTCAGAGGGGTACTGAGGCGTGCTCACCCGCTCCGGAAGGAGGAAGGAGGAGACTCGAGCTGTTTTCACGGAAGCGAGGGAAGCGATCACGGCAGGACTTTACATGAATAACACGGTAAAAACAATTATTTGTTTTTAAAATTATAGCAAAGATGGGTCTTCAGCTGAACGTGTCCTTAATAAAATCACGTACTGCTCAAAACTGCAGGAATTTAAAAAGTAGGATCGCCACGAGCAACGCGCGCGGGCGGCTTTATGTCTTTAAAATGTAGCTCAATGAACAGATATAAAAATATATTTCATAGCTGACTTTATAGTACGAGGGCTCCTGAGCTCAACCACGCTTTAATATTGTCACGTAGTGGTCAAATCTGCTGCATTTAAAGTAGGTTCGCTTTGACTTCTTCCAAACCTGTGCGTGCACTACGAAAATAAATTATAAAAATTCGAATAATAATTCAAATAACTCAAACGGGTTACAGTCAGTACATGAACATGTTGTGATTAAAATGAGTTAGTTTGAAAAATATCTGCCATGTGGTTTTTGAGGTATTAGCTGATATGTGTTACAAAGTACAAGGGAGAAAAAGATACGAGCTAGCTTGACACATTTATGTCTATAAAACATTGAATATTTATTCAAATAACTCAAACAGGTTATAGTTAGTACATGAACATGTTGTGATTAAAATGAGTTAGTTTGAAAAATATCTGCCATGTGGTTTTTGAGGTATTAGCTGATATGTGTTACAAAGTACAAGGGAGAAAAAGATCAAAGTCAAAGTCAACTTTATTGTCAGATCTGCAATATGTACTGTACAGGACATACACAGGACCGAAATTGCGTTTCTCTCAGTCCCTCGGTGCAACAGTAAACATCTAAACATTGAAACACTGAAACATATAATAATAGACATAAGCATAAAATAGTAAAACTAACACTGTCCTGAGTTTTTTGCATAGTGGTATAAGAGTATGAAAATTTACACCAACTCTAAAACTAAAACATTAAACATTTAATGAACATAATACTGTCCTGAGTTTTTGCATACTAGTATAAAAAAAGAGTATAAAAAGTATAACTAAAATAAACTAAAGGTTTCTAGCATTGACATTTGCAAAGTGGCAAAGCAGCGTATGAGTTAATGTACACAGTATATGTATGAGGTAGTAGTTGATGTTGTTATAGAGGCAAAAAGTGGCATATGCAGTAAGGCACATTGGGCATCCCTAAGTAAGACCGTTCAGAGCACACTGTATATGTATCAGCAGTGGTGTAGATATTAGAGTAGTGTAAATGTAAACAGTAGTAATTACATGTAAGCAGTAGTAAAAAAAGTAAACAGTATTAATAAATGTAAACAGAGAATGTAAACAGTATTATGATTATAGGCAGTGATGTAATACAAACATTAGTGCAAGTATGAGAAGTAGTGCAAACTGTATGAGCACATGACCGAGAGTTTAGTGAATAACCCGTTTGATGACACAGAGTCCAGTGTTAAAATCTTTGTGTTTTGTGGTAATGTGTGAGAAAGTTTTAGTGTTAAGGCAGTTCAAATGGGAGGGGGGGCAGAGCAGGCAGATACGAGATAGCTTGACACATTTATGTCTATAAAACATTGAATATTTATTCAAATAACTCAAACAGGTTATAGTTAGTACATGAACATGTTGTGAATAAAATGAGTTAGTTTGAAAAATATCTGGCCTTTTGGTTTTTGAGGTATTAGCTGATATGTGTTACAAAGTACAAGGGAGAAAAAGATACGAGCTGCTTGACACATTTATGTCTATAAAACATTGAATATTTATTCAAATAACTCAAACAGGTTATAGTTAGTACATGAACATCCTGTGATTACATTCTATTAGTAAAAAAAAAAAACAGTTTCTGGACTAAATTAACCACATTTTTCTTTTACAGTCACCAGAAGAAAATCACCAGAATTCAACAACCTGTGTCGTCTTCTGGAGGAAGCCGTGAGACACCAGATGGAAATTCGTTACTTCTGTTTGTCACTTCAAACTTTTCCTATTAAACGTTATATTTTCTTAAGTGGTGTTCTGGAACATTCAATTTCCTAAACTTATTTTACAATGTGAAGTGTGTATAGTGTTTAAATCCATACTGGAAGTTAAGAGAACTTTCCATTTGCATTTGACCTTTAAAGAATCATAAGATAAAGATTATTAGAATCTGCTCAACTGTTATTACGTTATAAATTATTTGGTTCTAGGATGAAGTCATACAAAAAAAGTCAAAAATTAAAAGTGGCAACCAAAGTGCTGTACAATAACATAAAAGACAAGTTAATTAAAAACTATAAAAAGCATACAAAAATAAATACATATACCAGTCTTACTGCAGGTGTGTTAAAATGCCATAAAATATAAGATCACGTGTTAAAAGCCAAGGAATAAATGTGTGTTTTTAAATAAGATTTAAAAAGTTTTGAGGACTGTCAGCAGCAACTGCTCAGCTGATCTGAGAACGGGGAGGGCAGGAAGGTTGAAGCAGCTCAGACAAATATGGTTTTGCAACTTTATCAAGCACCTTGTGCATAACTAAATAATAAAATATGTTTTTAATACATCTTTATTGTAAAAATACTAAATTGGAAAATACATGGGTTTAAAGAAGGCAACAAGGTAGGATTATGAATTGGGTTTAAAGATTACAGCTCATGAGGTACTCATTATAGCATGACATCTCTTTCACAACATTCTGTCAAAGCCTTTATTGTGTTCTTCTTCTAGTGGTGGCTACTAGTAAATAGCTTGAGGGAACACTACTGCCACCATGTGGTAAGACGAGTAGGATTCTGGACCCCGCCCACAGAAGGGGTACAAAAAAGCTGTGGAAACAGAATATAGATGTGACCCGACCCGAACTGAGCCGATCTGAGCCGATCCAACCCGAGCCGAGCCGAGCGGTGGAAAAGAGGCATTAGCCACCAGTTCTAAAGAGATTTAGATTAGGCTCTGATTCACGTGGCAACCTTCTTAAAACAACTCTGAAAAGCTCAGCTTGACATAAATTTCAACTTTAGGCAGCATTCTGATTCATGTGTGCACATATTAAGAATACATCAGCCTATTAAAGAATGACGATGATCATTCAATATATCAAAATTAACACTTGTTCATATGAATAACACAAGGTTATGCCTTGATTATATCTGAATCAAACAAGTAAAAATAAAGAGAGTCTTTTCTGAAGTAATATGTGTCTTGATTGATATTACTGAAATAAAATAGTGGTAAAATGTCTCTCTGCAGGAATGAGTGAGAGGTGCTTCAAATATAGTTCAGAGACATGTTTAAAGTGTATCAGTGACCAGGGATCTGATCCACTACACTTGTTTGCAAAAGAACCCTGTGGCACTGATCAAACTCATTTATTCACTTCATTTATTCACTTCCGGTTTCAGGCGAGCTGATGGACGCTTCTCCCTTTGGCTCTCTGTACTGTAGTCTTTTTACCATCAAACTGACCCGTTTTTCGAATTGGACTAAAGTTGGTCCATCTTTATACTGAATTCGGTGTTCAGTTGACTCAGAGAGCCACACGGGACCGTCCAAAAGATTATTTTTAGTCCAGGACCGGCCGCTGTGTAACCTACCGGTCACTCTGAGCGCACCCGCCGGCCAGGTGAGCCCTCGAGCTGGGGAACTGCTGCTCCACATAGCCTCTGTGTTTTTCCCCCCTTCTCCCTTTCTGGACCTCAGCTGAATTTCTCATCTGGAACAAAACTGTGGTTCAACTACCTGGTTCAAACAAGAACCGCACCGAATGAATTTTGCTGCTTTTTCCGCTGCCTTTTGTCTGAATTGACATCGTGGCGTGGGGGGAGGTGTACCTGGCCGAAGTGGGGGACTTTGTTTACATTAAAGCCGTTCTCAGCCTCTGAGTGAGCCATTACCCAATAAAGGAGGACTTTTCACCTCCGTGGGAAAGCGGTGGGAACCGCGCTGTGCTCAGCTGGAGGGACGCGCGGCTGCTTTGAAGTGCCGCTGATCTGATTGGAGCAGCTGGGTGAGCAGAACCTGAGCAGAAGTGAACTGGATCTCAGCCTCGCAGTTTTTTTAAACGGAGGTGTCCTCACGTGGTACAGAGCACAGAATCACCGAGCAGCTGGACCAGACCAGTGACGTCACCCAGCGCAGGAGCACAGAGGAGCACGGAGCAGCAGCTGAACTGGACCAGTGACATCATAGAGCGCAGGAGTATGGAGCAGCAGCTGAATCGGACCAGTGACATCACCATCCTCCCTGGACAGTCTCATTGTTTTTCAGCCGGGCTTGGCCTCTCTCTTGGAGGACCAGAAGCAGCATGAAGTGAAGGAGAGTCAACAAGCTCAATTGTGGCACCTGCATGTAGTATGACACTCCCGTGAATCGTGGAGTTGTTGTTTGTGCGCTGTTTGTGCACGTGAGGACTCCGGCTGGAGTTTTCATCGGTTTTCATCAGTACTGGATAATAATATATTTTATTCCGGATCACGTTGTTGCTCCCTGCTGACCTAAAACAGGCTAGGACCATGCCTTTAATTTCAGGGCTTTCTCTTATCTGTTTCTACCTGTTGATTGTGGGCCCAGTGGACCATGGCCGCATTAATTCATCTTCACAGGGAGGCTGGTGCTCTCCTCAGCCTAACACAAACTACAGTTGGGCCAATACAAGCTCCACAATGGATTTGTTTGCCCATTTAATTTGTGACGCTTTATGGTCTGAGACTTTTCTGCACCATTCATACTACTGTCCTTATTTTCAGTTCTCAGATTACCTGGAATCACTGAATCTTATCAACACTGGATCTGCCCATCACTGCAACTTTCATTGTTTTTGGGTTCTGAATGATCGTGTCTTCATTAATGTTTCACATGGTTCAGTTATGGGGGCAAAATGTCACACTGTTAACTCCTGTAATTACACATTAGTGACAAAAAAGTCAAGTAAATGTCTGATATTAATGTTGTTATTGATCTCAGGGATCCAGCCCAACCCAGGGCCAATCACTAACTACTGTACACCTAATGAGCTTAAAAATGTTTCAGGTCTCCGTTTACTGCATGTAAACGCTCGTAGCCTTCTAAAAAAACTTGATGAATTGAAAATCCTAATCAGTTCTTCTGGGGCAGATGTGATCGTTATCTCTGAAACTTGGCTCAACAATTCTGTTTTGAAAAATGACCTGGCAATCAATGAATTTAAGATCTATCGTTGTGATCGTAATAAAAGGGGAGGTGGAGTCGCTATTTACATCAGAGACTCTTTGGCTGCCAGGATTGCGTCTAAAAAAACAATTGCAAACCAGTTTGAGGCTTTAGCTGTGAACATCAGTTTGAAAGGAAGTCAGATCTTGACTGTTGTAGGTTGTTATCGTCCCCCCTTCGCAACACCTGAAGCCCTGTCCTCCCTGACTGAATTCATAGGAAATTTAAAACACAATGAGATTGTTATGGCAGGAGATTTCAACATTGATTGGAATAAGTCGACCCCCCTCTGTGATAAATTCAAGGAATGTTGCCTATCTCTCAATCTAACACAACTTATCGATTCTCCCACCAGACCAAACATAAAATGTCCCGAAAAATCTTCCACCTTAGATCTGTTTTTCACAAATGCACCTCACAAATTTCCTGGTATAGGTGTATTTGCTAACGTTTTGAGTGATCATTCCGTAATAGCAGCTTTTAGATCTACTAAACTTCCACCTGCTAAGCCCAGAATAATTCAAAAAAGGGATTTGAAACATTTCAGTGAACAGTCATTCCTTTGGGATCTATCCCACTTTGATTGGCAATGTATTCTACTAATCAACGACGTGGAACTATTTTCATGATAGTTTCATTTACATTGTGAACAAACACGCTCCTTTCCGGCAGTTCAGGATAAAGGGCCGTGACAGCCCCTGGTTTACTCCTGAACTAGCTGATCTCCTGCACAGGAGAGATAATCTTTGGGCCGCAGCAAGAAAATCAGACTCAGACACTGATTGGTTGAAATTTCGGCAGCTGAGGAATAAATGCACAACTGCCATCAAAGCCGCAAAACGTAACTACTTCTTATCTCAGACCTCCAAAAATCTAAACGACCCTAAAAAATTCTGGAAAACCATCAAATCTCTCTCAGGCACCCCCCAATCATCTGACCTCCCATCACAACTTCTTGTTGACTCTGTTCCTGTGTCAAATAAGCACGAGATCCTGAACTGTTTCAATAAACATTTTGTTGCTTCTAGTTCATTATTTGACACAGTTACAAATGGAAAATCAGCCACTTCATCTAATAATCAAACTTCTACAAATCAAATCCCTCCTACAAGTCAATCCTCAGTTAATCACACCTTCTCTTTTTCTCCGTTCTCAGTCAGTGAGGTAAATAAACTGTTAAATGATCTTGATCCTAAAAAATCTGCAGGTCCAGATGAACTTCCACCTTATTTCTTAAGGCTGGCTGCTCATATCATCACAGTCCCTGTGACCCACATCTTTAATCTGTCCATAAGCCAAAACACCATTCTGGATGCTTGGAAAACAGCCTTTGTTCTTCCTTTGCTGAAGGGAGGTGACCCCACCTCACTGAACAATTATCGACCGATCTCTAAACTCTGCATCTTAGCCAAGGTTCTAGAAAAACTGATAAACTCTCAGATCAAAAATTATCTGGACTCATTTAACATCTTACCTCTCCATCAATCTGGTTTCAGGAAAAAACACAGCACAACAACTGCTTCTCTGAAGGTTTTGAATGACATTGTTGAAGCATTGGATGCTAAGGATTACTGTGCTGCACTTTTCTTAGACCTGTCTAAAGCTTTTGACACTGTGGATCATAACATCCTGTGTCATAAGCTCTCAGAAATTGGTTTCTCTGATCACACCATCGGTTGGTTTTCTAATTATCTTTCCAATCGGAGGCAATGTGTTCAACATAACGGTACTTCTTCCAGCTATTTAAAGGGGACCACATATTCAAAATTCACATTTTAATGTTTTTTTACTCAACTTTGGGTATTTACTTCATTAAAAAACAGTCCTAAGGCCAAAAAAATGCACCCAGTGGTTTATTTACTCTAAGTAGATTTATTTATCTTTGATAAATACACTTCGTTTCCCACTTCCTGCGGTTTGTGACGTCACAAACCGCAGCCAACCACCTCAAACCTGAGTCCAGCCCCTCACCTAGCAACCCCTGGTGATGCTCCACCCACTTCAGTATAAAAGACGTCACGGTTGCCGAGCAGTTTAGGAGCTGACCCGGCGGTCATTTATTTATTTATTCATTTATTTAGCCCCCGGGGGGCTAGGGGCTTGCCCTGCTCCAGCCACGCAGCACATCTTGAGTAAAACCAGAATGTTTTATTACCTTGTTTGAACTCTGTCTCGTTGAAACTGTGCACACACACACTCTCGCGGGGCGACAGTCTGTAACGTACAAGCACCACTGATCGATATACTTTTCAGATTAGCAACTTATTTAGTTTAAGAATACTTTTCACTTCATCAAAATCTAATCAAAACTTCAGCGTTCTAAATGTAGGTGGTTGTATTTGTTTCTTATACGATGAAGGACTGCTTTTTGCATAACTGCCAGGTTGGCCTAGAGGTAATGAATTGGACTTTCACCCGAAGGACCGGGATTCGCTTCCTGGTCACTGCATTTTATTTTATTTTTTTTAAGCCTTTTGTTTCGGAGAGAGTTCATGTGTACAGCACTTTGTTGCAGCTGTGGTTGTTTTAAATGGCTTTATAAATAAAGTATAATTGTTATTTTTACGTTTTAGTTCAATTTTTAGCGATCGCTCTCAACACGCAGCCGGGAGAAATAAAACGAGCAGACCGCCGGCGAAGACACCATCTGCGTGCGGGAGCTGCTGGGAGCTACTGGCTTTTGAGGTCCGGGGGTCCGGTCAGAGGTTGCCTCATGCGGATAAATTAACTGGAGACACTTGGTGAACTTTGTGTGTGTGTGGACTGAAGCAGCGATCGCTCCCAAAAGCGCTGCATGCAACGAGCGGAGCTAGCACCGTCCGCTCGGAGGAGGAAAAGCTATCATTAGCCTCGGAGGTGGGCTAATGCTAAAAAAAGGAGCTGCAAATGGCGGCGCGCTGACGCATTCGGTAAGTTATCTTAAGCTAGCACTAACAGTAAGTCAAATGAGTAATAAAAAAGAGCTAATTTTAAAACAACAACATATTAGAGATACTGGCTTTTACAGAGGGCGTAGTTAATGTAAACAGATCTTTGTAGGGCGTGGCTTTCAGACCTCATTATCATAAACCGGTCGTTTTGAACGGAAGTGAAATTTGGCAGAATTAAGGGGATATTTTATTATCTAAGCATTATTTTGTGTATAAAATTGAATGAAAATGGTCTGGAAAGCCCACAGATACACCACAAAAAATTATATGACCTACATTTGGTCCCCTTTAACAGTTAAAAATGGTGTACCACAAGGCTCAGTTTTAGGACCAACCCTCTTTACAATCTACATAGCTAATGTAGGTCAGAGCATCCCTGATGCATCCTTACATTTCTATGCTGATGATACCACCATCTCACATGACCTGAAGTGGGAGCCCAACATCACCTCCATCCTCAAAAAGGCCCAGCAGAGACTGTACTTCCTACGCCAGTTGAGGAAGCTGGACCTGCCTCAGGAGCTGCTGATCCAGTTCTACACTGCAGTCATTGAGTCCATCCTGTGTACATCCATCACAGTCTGGTTTGGAGCAGCCACAAGGCAGGACAGGAACAGGCTGCAGCGAACAGTGAGGACAGCTGAGAAAGTCATTGGGGCTTCACTGCCCTCCATTCAGGACTTGTACCACGCAAGAACCAGGAAACGGGCTGGAAAAATCATCACAGACTCCACACACCCGGGTCACAACATGTTCCAACTTCTCCCGTCTGGCAGACGCTACAGATCTGTGTCCACTAAGACTGCCAGACACAAAAACAGTTTCTTCCCCCAGGCCATCACCATCATCAACAGCTGATCATCAGACATCCATCAGCGTGACCCCCAACCCATTCACATCCCCCATGTGATGTGAATCCTTCTGTATTTTGTGTATTATTTGTACGTTTTTTTTATGTAAAGTATCTGTATACATTAATTTTTAGCATTTTTAGAGAGACACTTTCTAGAGAGACACGAACAGCCGGAAACAAATTCCTTGTGTGTGTCAACATACTTGGCCAATAAACCTGATTCTGATTCTGATTCTGATACAGTTGTTTATTGCCGAGCTAAAACAGTAGCTAAGGCTTTCCAGTTACTGCAATCCGCTTTTGACATCATCCAGTCAGATTTGTTCCGTCTCAAACTTGTCCTAAATGCTGATAAAACAAAAGGGATGTTTTTTTCAAGTAGGAAGTCGGTCCCAGCAGATCTTCCTCTGATTTTATCCTCAAATGGTGTCCCTATTGAGTTTGTTGATTCCTATAAATATTTGGGTATCCTGGTCGATTCACATCTCTCTTTTAAACTCCACGTGGAAAACCTAGTGAAGAAACTGAAAGTTAAACTGGGTTTCTTTTTCAGAAATAAATCATGTCTAACACTGAATGCTAGGAAACGCCTTGTATCTGTGACTTTCCTTCCCTCCATTGATTACGGTGACATTCTCTACATGAATGCTCCTACAAGCACCCTGCGGATGTTGGATGTTGTCTATCATGGTGCACTAAGATTCATAACTGGCTGTGATTATCGTACCCACCACTGCACCCTGTATTCACTGGTTAACTGGACATCATTAACCTCACGCAGACTCTTCCACTGGTACATTTTCATCTTCAAATCACTTCTTGGTCTGCTGCCCTCATACATCTCCTCCTACATGTCTTTGCGTGAGTGCAGCTACAGCGTGTGCGCTCTCAGGACATGATTACCTGCAGTGTTCCGTCAGTGAGGACTGAACTTGGAAAAAGGGCCTTCTCCTACTCTGCTCCTGCCTTCATGGAATATCTTACAAAAAGATCTGAAGCTCTCGACCTTGACCTCTTTAAATGGTTTTAAGAATCTGTTGGAATCCTGGCAAAAACCAATGCAGATATGTTCCTGTCTTTGATTTTATACATCTACCTTATAATGTTTTGCTAGTTTTTTGATACTTTTTAAAAAAAAAGTATTTCTCTCTTTTGTTTTTCTCTCTTTTGTTTTTCTATTGTTCATTGTTTAAGGAAATTCTACCATTGCTGTTCATCGTTCTTTAGTTTTAGCAGGTCGCTTTCGTAAATGAGCCCACGAGGCTCAATAAGATTTACCTGACTAAATAAAGTATGAATGAATTCAGCTCTTCTTACTGTGCCAGCTTGTCTTCAAGTGTTTGTGTCTGTAAAATACTGAGGATAGAATGGAGCTTGCTCCCTGCTGAAGCTGGTGCCCCTCCGACCTGACTCCAGAACAAGCAGAAGATATTGGATGGAGCTCGCCTAGATTAGAAAGACTATAACATGAAGCACCTCAGAGAGAAAATTAACTTTGAAAGACTTCATTTAATTAAGACTTTTCCTTATAAAAGGAAACTTCACTTTAAAGGTTCAGTCTGCAGTTTCTGTAGAACATCAGCACTTAGAAAAAATTTCAACAAGCAAAGCATTCTGATCCCTCCCCCTCAGAGCCATATATGGCTCTGCCCCCTTGTGGTCTGTTAAAATTCAAATTCAAGCTCTGTTTTTATTGGCTGATTCAAATTCAAGCTCGGTTTTTATTGGCTGGTTACAAACTTTGTTTTTATTGGCTGGAAAATGGCGGGTCACTTTTTCTTTTTAGAAATGCTTATTTACCACCTGGAGAAGCAAGGGGACAATATATATATATTTTTTTTTCAGAGATTACCTCTCTAACATCAATCTAGTGACAGAGTGAAGAAATATGTTAAAAATATATTGTTAGAAAAGTTACATATAGCAGCTTTAAGTTCTGAGACCAATTCATCCAGAACTTCTTTGTCACATCTTGTGTTGGAGTCTTTCTGTCAGTAAAATCATCACAGAGCCGGTTATGTACTAGCCTGATTAAAACCAGACCCTTGTCCTTCACTTTGCTTCGTACTAGGGTCTGGGACTTCTCCCATAGACAAGGATTTCTCCTGTAGATTTTTGACCGGACCAATCAGAGAACAGAAGGCGGAGTTTTGAACGACGTCGACTGACGTCGTCAGTTAAAATGGCTGCCGCCACGAAGGAATTTTCAAGAAAACAAGGTAAAAAACTATTATTTCTTTGCTGAGAAAAAATATATTTCTTAGCTGACGTTATATCAGAAGTGTTCCTGAGCTTAACAGTTCCTAAATCAATTCACGAAATGGTCAAATCTGCTGGATTTAAATTGTTTCGGTTTGACATTTTCCAAACAGCCTCGGGTGCGCTACGAAAACCGAAACCGGAGTGCCCGGAGAAAACCCACGCATGCAAGGAGAGAACATGCAAACTCCACCCAGAAAGGCCCCAGACTGAGATTTGAACTGGGACAACCTGCTCGCTGAGAGGCAGCATCTCTACCAACTGTGCCACCGTGCTGCCCACAGCTGGAAATACAAATCACCAAAAATATGAACGCTTTCTGACAGTTGAAGTGGTCAAGTCAACTTTATTTATAGAGCACATTTAAAACAGAAGCTGATACCAAAGTGCTCAACAATAACACCAATGAGAGTAAAAATAATGGAAAAAATAACACACACTAATTATGATACTGAAAAATTAATTAAAAGCATTAAAAACAGGAACACAGAACAAAAAGAAAAAATACTAATTCAACTCACACTGTGAAGTGCCAGAGAAAACAGATGAGTTTTTAGGAGAGATTTGAACACAGGACGGGAGGTGGCCTGCCTGATGTTGTGGGGCAGGTTGTTCCAGAGTTTGGGACCCATGAATGAAAATGTCCCATCACCTCTGAGCTTCAGTCTTCCAGAAGACTGAAGTGACTGAAGAATGACCGAAAGTGGTCAGGGAAATATTTTGCTAACAGACTACTCGTGGTAGTGGACAACACTTTTTAGTTTGAGTGAAGGTGACAGAAAGCTGACCTTTGACCTCTGTGGGATTCATCTGCTTATCATTGGGACTAAATGGGATTTTTATCAATCCAAATTCCAATGAGAAACTTGTTTTTTAGCTGAGTTTCAACCTACAACAACTTTTTCCTCTTTGGATACAAACGTTTGAATCCGATTGTTTTTGATAGAAACAACAAAAACACCTAGTTGAAAGACAAAAAGTTTCTACTTTTTATTTTTTTTTTATGTCCAGAGGACCAGACTTAACTTATTTTGATTTTTCTACCTGGATTATTGAGCATGCATCAGGATAGTTGAAAGCAGAAAGTTGTGGTGGAGTTGGAGCGCCCTCTGGTGGCTGCCTGATGGTTCTGCAGCTTTGTTCTCATCGCTGAAACATGAAGAAACTCATCAGGACAGACGGAGACAAACATCTAATAGATATATCTACCTAATGTTTCATCATGGTTTCCTTTTTTTAGGGACATACCACACCCTCCTCCTTTTCCCTCTTGAAACAAGTAAATGTTGAAATGAAAAACAACAGGTCTCTTGTAAATGAGTCCCCGAGCCTCAATGGGATTAACCTGTATAAATAAAGGTTGACTGAAAAACATGTTTGTGAGTTCTACTTCTAACATGATGTTCTCCTCGTGTTCTCCACTTCCTGGCTGACCTGAATAAAAAAAATTTTATCACTGTTTTTTTATTAAAGTTTTTTTTCTTATTATACATACAAATAGGAAACCGTGGGTACAACAGACGTCACGTCATACATATGATCTATTTAAACAACATACTTAAACACAAACAAAAATAATCTCTACATGACCTGAAGACATTTGAAGGACAAAACAAAAGGATCAATGGCCCTCATTCACGAAAATGTTTGTATTTTTATCCTAAATTTCTCCTACTTCTGTTCGTACGAAGCGTTCGTACGAACATGCCACGTCAGATTCAACAAAGTCTTCTATCCACAGGAAACGTGTGTAAACGGGTTGCGTAAAGTTGATGAATCCCACCTGTTCCATCCACCTGCGCGTGCTCGCGGAGAGGTCATTTACATAATTCCCACCCCTCAAAACACCATATAAGGCCACGTTTCCTGCCTTTTGACAGCAGGAAGTGTCCATTCATTCTAAATCAAGAAGTAAAAAGAAGGACTTCACGCGTTCGGAGATTGAAGTTCTGCTCTGCACCGCTACCCCCCCCCCCCACCCCCCCGCAAGTGTCGGATGGTCAAATATCTTTAATTTTAGTGTACTGTGTTACATTATAGTTTCACTTATTCAGAAGAGGCGCACCGCTACCCCCACCCCCCGCAAGTGTCGGATGGTCAAATATTTTTAATTTTAGTGTAAACAACTGTGTTACATTATAGTTTCACTTATTCAGAAGAGCTGTGGCGCACCGCTACCACCCCCCCACCCCCCGCAAGTGTCGGATGTGTTTTTGAACAGAAGCATTTTAAAATGTCTCGAAACTACAGTTAACTTCATATTAATATTGTAGTGCATATGTTTTGTCTCCCGTGGGTCGTACAGTATCAGAAATCAAGAATAAATGGTTTGATCTGAAAATGGCTTCAAACAAACGTCTCGCCGCAGCACGGACAGGAGGTGGTCAAGGAATAGTCTGCGATGGATGGACAATAAATGCCACGCTGCAAGACGCGTGCCAACATGTTTTGCAGCACAAATGAGTCATGCGCGCTCCTCCTGGTCATCGCGCAACCACATTCTGCAGGTTATATTTCGAATCAGATATAATAATCTATTGCTCCGATGGTGTTTGGCACAGCAGTCCAGCAATAGCATGAAAATCAGTCTTAATTCGTACTTGTTCTGCGGCGGTGTATGGGAATTTTATGTACCTGGGTGTTAATATGAGGAGCGGCTTTGATGACCAAGGGGAGCGCACGACTCACTGAAGCCTGCGCGACACACCAGACAAATTAAACTTAAAATTATAATTCTAATTCAAACAGAATAACCTATTGTCAAGAATAATTATGGTGCGTGATTTTTTTAAACCCAAAATATTTTCTAAATAACGAAATATGAAGTTATTCGTGGAGAAGATCCGTCTGGATGACAGCAGACTGACGCTCCTAAATTATACGACAGGTCCGGACCACTCGTAAATTTTGTTCGTATCTGAAAAAAATCGTAGGATACGAAAACATTGTTGAATGCCACAAATGATCCTAAATCACTCGTACGCACAGTTTAAGAACAAATCTGTGCGTACGAACGGTTCGTGAATGAGGGCCAATGTGTCCCCAAACACATCTTCATTGTCCAAGCAGCTGACCGTGTCTCAGGCCACCAGGGGGCGCTACTCACAACACATCAGCCCAACAAGCAAACAGCTGCAGCTCTGCTTCAAGAACCAAATGACATTTCAACATGAGTCCAGAGAAAACTTTCACATTATGAAGTGGTTTTATGTTTGTTTATCCACAAACATTTCATGTTCAGTGTTCTTAGTAAGTGCAGAAACTCTTTAAAATAGAAATAAATAGAAGAACACTATTCTTCCAATCAAGTTTCTATTTTTCAAAGTTAATTGTCAGGATTGTAGTTTTTGAACTGTTGTTGGGTTGTAGGTGCAGCTGCAGAGAGAGAGAGAGGTTCTCAAAAGTCATTTACTCCAAACTGAATGTCTTGTTGCGCATTTTAAACACTAAAAGTTATGGATGTTTTTAACCAGAACTGTTGTGATGCCATAAATATTGTAAATATGTTCATCAGGCAGTCAGGATGCTAAACACTCTGCCTGCTCTACCCCCCCTCCCATTTGAACTGCCTTAACACTAAAACTTTCTCACACATTACCACACAACACAAAGATTTTAACACTGGACTCTGTGTCATCAAACGGGTTATTCACTAAACTCTCGGTCATGTGCTCATACAGTTTGCACTACTTCTCATATTTGCACTAATGTTTGTATTACATTACTGCCTATAGTCATAATACTGTTTACATTCTCTGTTTACATTTATTAATA